>JAKELK010000182.1:0-127663 GCA_021525775.1 Lactarius deliciosus
AGAGTGTAGTACTCCAGAGCACGCTTGGTGTTTACAATGGCCCTGTCATCAATGGGAGCTTGAATTCCTTCGCGTGCATGAACCACTGCCATGATTTCACTCGTGCGGAGGCGGAAACCTATGGTCTCCGAATCAGCCTCGTTGGGTTCTCGGAACAGGTGACGGTGCAGGATGTCGATTTCCGCCATCTCTGGATCAAGAAAGAGCTAGGGCATGTTGACACTTGGTTGATAAGTAGGAGAGATTGTATACATACCCTCCATTTCCTCGTCTCAGTAGCACGGATATGAATTCGCTGGTCCGTTCCACTTATACACACCACTGATGAAAAGGCTACGAGGGGGGGAGGGATAGCCCAAACGTTGTTATCTTCCTCATCGTCCCGAGCCTTGCGGTGGTGGAGGGTCTTGCTCCCAATGTGACCAAGTCACAGACTTCAATTTTCAATTTGGCATGTGAACAATGTCGATCGCGATGACTAATTGAACATGCCCCATGAGGCAGATGCACCAAAGACGAGGGAGCTATCACTGTCTGTAGGATAATCCTGATTTCGAATCACGTTAATTGGCAGGCCTGACACAAGTTCATGCCTAGCCGTTGTAAATCAGATAGTCAGCTTGTCTAAGATGAAGTCAACGCTAGTACATGTGGTCTAGTTTGGGAAGATGATTTTGTGCGTGTGCTTACCACAATGTGTCCCACATGTCTATTTGGTCCATTTGGACAGTAGACAGTGTTACTCCCTCGACCACGCATTCAACTTCCCCCTCTCCTGAGTCCCTGGAGTTGATAAATTTTTGGAACAGCGATAAGAGATTATCCACCTCGACAGGCTGCTAGCCGGGCTGTCTGATGGTGAGAAATTTGACCCAACAGCTAAGGGGGCTTTAGCTGCACTAGCACCGTGACTAATAGGGGCGGTTGGTGGCAAGGTTGTTGGGCTTTCAAGCGAAGGGTGACTTGTCAAAATTTCAAGTTCTCAATAACGATAGACAGGGCTTGAGAAGGCTTTTGGCGACTTTTTGAAAAGCCCAGGCCAGTGGCCCAGGCTCCGGCTTGCATAGAAAAAACTCCATGTATTGCATACTGCTAGTTGTTACAACAGACTACTAGCAGCAACGCCCTGCCGCCGCCACTGATCCCACCTGCGCCACCGTGTCGCCGCTGCCCGCCGACCTCACTTCACTCGAGTTGTCAAGTCGTCGTCGGTGTTGCCAGTGTCGCTAGCCGTCGTGTTGTCACTGTCACTGTCCTGGTCCTTGCTGCCATCATCCTCGTCGTCAATGCCGCCTAGTCGTTATCGGCGGGGCCTGCGGTGAACGGGTTGCGTCGTGGCGGCGTGGCGTCAGTGCGGGTCATGCGCAGTGACGGGGGTGGTACTGGTGGACTGGCGAAAGGTGGAGGCGAAGCCGACGTGTAGCGAGGCGGCAAAAGCGGGAACCTGCGAGGCTTGAAGAGTGAGGCGCGGGATGCGCTACTTGCATGTACTAGAGAGGCGAGTCAGTGAGAAACGATATGAAAGAAGAAGAAAAAAGAATATATCTTGATGCACTGGGCTGAAGCCCAACTCGTCGCCAGTCGCGCGTTCGTGATCATCGTCGGGGTCATTGTTACCGGGGTTGGCGTCGTCGGTGTCGAGTGTTGTCGCCATCATCCTTGCAGCCATTCGTCGGTGGTGGGGACTTGCACGCCGCGTTGGCGGTGGCAGGGACTTGCGCACCGTGTTCGGGTGCCGTCACGACGGGGGTTTGAGGCAGCTGGTCGGCGTGGTAGCGGGTCATGTGTCGCGATGGCATGGCGCCGGGGCGAGACTTTCACACGACGGGGTGGTGGTGGTAGTCTTGCGTGTGGCGAAGGACGGAGGCGAGGTCATTGGCTAGCGAGGCGGCGTGGCTCTGTGACATCAGTGAAAACGATGAGTTAAAAAACCAAAAAAGAAAACCAAAAACTCATCTCGATGCACTTTGTCGTCAGCCGCGTGTTCGTGACCATAGTTGCGGTCATGTGCGGCGGTGGGTGTGGGAGCCAAGGGATGGAAGGGACGGGGGTCATAGTGACTTGAGTGCCGCAGAACATACCCAAGAACATACCGTTACACATATGGTGACGTTAGCAAGTCCACGTTCGGCGAACAGGGACTATAGCCAGGAGCTGTGGGAGACATCGCGCCTGCGTGTCGCGGACTCTGCCCAATACTACGGAAAGAAAATTGGTGGACTCTTCGCCAATCGCCACCGTTCGATATAAGGGAGAGCCAACTCACCAAGATGACGTTTTCTGCGATACCGTGGCAGTCGTCCCTCTGAACCTCTCCTAGGTGACGACCTCTCAACCGTCTCCTCGAAAGACGACCGCATTAGGGTTCCGGTGTCCGCGCGGTCAATACAAGGAATAAAACTAAAACTCAAGGCAGAAGCCCAAGGCGAGGGGGTTCAAGTCAACGAGTCACGCGTTGCGTGACTGGCATACCCACATACGCTTGTCATTTTTTCATGAAGTCTATTCAAGTGCGTGTGCCAATGTCAATGCATACTGGCATCATTTGCAGGCCTTCCCTTGGGCTTTCTCATTGTCGTCACCCCCGACGACTCAGACGCGACCGCAATGAGATTGGCAGCAGCAGCAGCGCACCCGCGCGCACGCACGGCCCTGCCACCCCAAGCGGTAGATTTGCAAAATGACCATGGCAGGTTGACTAAAATTAACTCAATAGTCGGGTCCAGGTCGTTCTCACCTTCAATCGGTTTGTTTGAGTTAGCTCACGTCAAAATAAAATAAAAATACACCCCCCTGGGTATTTCAATAAGAACTTGAAGCGATCAGTTCCTCGGTCGTGTGCATACGCTAAGGAAATGCAGCAAGTTGCCTTTCAGCCCTTTCTTCAGTTTGCGCTGGCGAAATGGGGTCAGCATGGGGAAATATGATGTGTAAGAACCTGCATTCTCGACAATATCCTGGATTGCCAACTTGGAGACCCGCGCGAACTCCGGGGACTTGAAAATGGCCGCAATGAGTTCTGCTCCATGGTTAACATTACCATGCAAGGCCAGAACTCGGATGCATGCGTGCCGTCTTTGCGCTCCGACTTCAGCGCACTGAACTTGTTGTCTATTCGTCAGTCACGGGGATCAGGACCGTGTTGTCGCTGTTGTCGTTGTCACAACTTTCGAGTCGCGATCATCGTCTCAGGTCATGGCTGGTGGCACACACGACTCGAGGCTGCGTTGAACTTGACTGACTGATTGCCTGCCGCCGCCGTCGGCGTCTTGGTAGAGGTCGCGGGCAGCTCTGTAAATGAACCGACACTCACGTAGCTTGGGTGCCCTTGACGTTATCACGGTCATCATAGTCGTGGTCTCCGAGCCGCAGTCGTCGCCAATATCAGTTGTGGACCTGTGCTCATCGTCATCAGCGTAACTTAGCCGTGGTCGGTTGTCGGCGGCGCCGTGTGTGACTCGGAGCTGCTTGCCGCTGCAGTCCTCGTCCTTATCGTCGCAGTCATCGTGGTAGTTGCGGACAGCTCGGAGGAGCTGAAGTGAGTTGAGTATTGGCACCTTGGTTGGAGGACACTCACGTATTTTGGATACAGCGTGGGCGTGCCCCTAGACGTTGTCGCGGTCTTCGAGTTGCAGTCGTCACCGATATGTTGTGGACCCGCGCTCGTCGTCATCAGCGTGGTCGCAGCCCTTTGTTGCGGTGCGTGCGACTCGGGGCTGGCTGCCGCTGCAATCGTCGTCGTCGTCGTAGTCCTCATGGTATGTTGCAGGCAGCCCCGAGGAGAGTAAGCAGAGTGCTGTAGTTGGGCCGACACTCACGTAGCTCGGCAGATGAGGGTGAGGTCAGTAGCGAAGGCCTGGAAAAAACAACGCAGCACTGAGCAGGTTTGCGTCGGTGCCATATCCTATGTCGTTGTCGCTGCTGACGTTGCACCAGGTTAGGGCACGTTGATGTCAACGCTGCCGCCGAGAAGCATCAACGGGATTTTGACTTGTCAAAAACGACGACAGATAGTTTCCACCAGTCCCCTGACTGCTACCGTATGCCCTCGATACGCAATGTCGCCACCGCCATCACCGAGACTGCTACCCCACTTGTATCTACACTCACCGGCTTGCGTTTCCATGTGCAAGGACTGTAGGGAGCCAGCCGGCACCGAGTAATTACGCACGAGTGATTATCGCGGACTAAAATTTCCACTACAAAAATGCTTCATGTGAGTAAGTGCGACACCACCAGAGCCATGTGGTGATACCCTGAGGTAGTACATGAGTCCAGCGAGTTCGAGCATACAGTCACCGCCACGCAGAAATTATTCCGTACCAACGCGGACGAAAACGCTAACATTATTGAGTTCTTGAATACTCTCAGGGCACTGGGAACGCATAATATGGCAGCCACGAAAATTGTAGACTCCCTGACCTACAGGCATTGCCTCTCTCTTGGGATGTATTCACTCGACAATACGTCAGCGGAAGAATTACTTCGTAGAGGATGACCCAAAGAAACAGCTCACCTCACAAAATGTTTTGGAATCGTCGCCAGGAGCGTACCCCGAAAGGGGAGAGTGTTAATCAAGCGGTCGCCAATGGACATAGCTTGACTAAACGCACTCGTTGCAAACTGCGTGGATGACGTAACCACGTGATCGAGGATTGTTTCTATTTGCAGACATTGACGAAGGATTGCTGAGATCGCAATAAACCGAAGAGGAAGAAGACGGACTATGGCGATTCAGAGGAGAGGAGCGGCAAAGAAAAAGAGACCAATATCGAAGAACGAGCCGAAGACATCGTCACTTTCAGCGCTGAGGAAGATAGGTTTGAAGATATCGGCGAAGAGTATAATTTCGACGACAATGATGTCCGTAGCCTAAAGGGAATCGATGAGCGTTTGATCCATTACGGCTGGCTGAAAGCGCTACAACTTTACACGTCGTCAATCGACGAGAAGCATTCAGACAGTACAAGCCTTGAAAGACGTTTCTGTCACTGGCGTCGGGGGTATAAAAGGACCCGTCTTGAGAGGGACCGTTGAGTTGGTACCCGCGGTGGTCGCACATATATTTGCGGCTGCAGCACGTCTTACACATAAATAAGGATATTATCCCTCGGAAAATGGGACAACGCCGGTGGTACGTGCAAAAGCGGCCAAGGAACGCTTAGCTTGATCAACAGGGACAGAATAACTGTCGCAGTGGGAAAGAAAATTAAAAATAACTTGTATAAGATCCCGTGGAGCGACTGAAGATATACTTGGGAAACCAGAAGCGAAATAACATGAAACACCCTATAACAAAGAAGTTAGCAGACAAACGAGAACTTATCCATATCGACGTATGAGGAAAGTACAACCTTGTTTCCATAAACAGACGCCAGTATTTCGTTCCATTCGTCGACGACACTACGTGATATATTACTGTGAACTTCCTGAAAGGAAGGATGAAGCAGCGCAAGCGGCGAAAAATAATTTATCATACCTCCAAACTCACGGAAAATCCTCGCGTACGATTCGCATAGACCAGACAGGATTTATAAACGAGTCTTTAAAGCCTTGGTGCTGTGAGCGAGGTGTCGAAAATTCAACGACTACGCCTTACTCACCTTTGCAAAACGGAATTGCTGAAAGAGCGAATCGAACATTAGTCGAGCTAGCGCGTGCAATGAAAATCGGGCAGGACTTACCCGAGTTCTCATGGGTGCATGCAGTAGCTCACGCGAGTTATATCAGAAATCGCTCATCCAAAACACGACGCCATATGGGCTTCGGTTTCAGAAGAAACTGGCCGAGTTGTAAAAATGCTGTAGGGACTGAATCAATCCAGACGCGAGTGGAACCGAGAGCTAGACCAGAAGTCAAGAAAACACACTTGAGGGCGGATCCGTGGTCGTATTTGAGGTGAGACGAGAAAAATATTAAGATCATAACGGTCCGGGTAGATGATCTATTACTGTTCGTGACAACGGAATCGCTCATGGCAAAAATGAAGAGTTACTTACATTCCGAATGGAAAGCCACAGATATAGGAGAACCGGCGAAAATCGTCGGCATAGATATCGCACGAAAGGAAAGGGCGGTTGCAATCTCTCAGACAAGATAATATCGAAGCCATATTAGAGCGAGAGAGCTTGCAACGAGCAAACCCGGTAGCGATGCCGATGGACCCGAACATCAAACTTCAGCCAAATCTGGACGGTAACGAAGGCAATCGAAGTAATTCGTACGCCAGGCTTCTCAAAGAATTACGATTCCTCGCGAACGCAACTCGACCGGATATAGCCCACGCTGTAAATAGGTCAGCGGCGTACACAGCCAATCCAAGCCTAAAGGCCCATTTTATTGTATTAGCTGGAAGAAAAACCTACGGCGTAACTTATTCAGCTCCACCAAACAAAAATAGAGAAATTAACTTTGTTCATGTGGACGTGCCAGGATGTCTTCTCAGTAAGAGGCGGCATGATCAGTTAACAATCAAAGAAGTCGCATTATCCTCAACGGAGGCGGAACATATCGCCTTATCAATGGCGGGACTCGAAGCCTGTTGGTTGAGAAACCTATATGAAGAATTAGGATTCAAACAGGCTCACCCTACAGGCTAATAAAAGAAGATAATAATGGAGTGGTCGCAATGGCACAAAACCCTCAATTCCACAAGAGAGCGAAGCGCATTGATACGCGGTAGCAGCTGGATTTGGGATTTGGTGGAGAACACCATACCTACTTGCCGAGACCCAGAGCAAACCGCAGGCACTAACCAAAGCATTAGCTCGACCCGAGCATATGTGGCATGTGGAAGAGGTGACGATGGCGATGGCGCCGATGTGAAGGGGGGTGTAGTCGGCCCACGGAGAGACCTCCCGCCAAACCGGTCCATGGAAGCGCACTTGGCTATGAGCACGAGTAAATTATCTGCACAAAAAAAACAGAGAAAAACACCGCAAATGGAACACACCGAAAAAGGATCTGAAAAAAGAGGCTCCCAAACAACCCCGGGAACAGATTCCCTGAGAGCAAATGAGGCCTTCCTCACCAACCGCTGCAACTGTCCGACCTGGAAAAGTTAGACGCAACCAGCAGCAATAATTACTACCGTGCTAGAACTATGGACCACAGTGAAAATTTGGGAGGAATACGGTCAGCACGAAGCGAGAAAAAGAGCCCGAGAGACCATGCACGCCACCTACAAAAACTCCCTCAGTACGAGCGGAACACCAAAAGAATGGCAAAGCTAGCACGGGACCACCGCCAGAACCTACAAAAACAAGGCATAGACCCCCATCAGAACGACGCAGAATACGATGAACCAAATGCTCCCCGACCGCGCTCCACCTATCAAAGAACGGCCCAGGCTGGAGAGAAAATGACTGTCCGATTGAGGATCGGCCAACGCATGGTTTTGATTAATTGTCTGCCGATAAAAGTGAACAACGCGGGGAACGTACATTCAGTGAGTTGGATCGAGAGTCAAAGGTGAAATCATGCACACGTTGTATATTTTCACGACGACATCGCGCACGTTGGGTTGCAAAGGATGGATTTGAAGTGACCGCCTTCCCCCCATTCTCATAAAACCATGCAAAAGATATATTTGCACATCGGCGTCGTTCGTAGACGACCGGGGATGTATGATGGAGAATGGACGAAGGGTGACCCATGTGGCTGGGGGCAGCTCAGGCCGTAGCTGAGCGGCGTTCACCTGTCACTAAAATTTCAATTTACTGTATCGGGTAAACTCCGTTTTGAGCTAGTCTGCGGCTGGTCACTTTACAACCGAGCTGCTATATTGGGATGGACGTTTTGACAGGTTGGGGCTGTCCACGACTTGCAGTGAACAAACTCCAAGCTCGAAGACGTATTTACTATTAGGTGACAACGTCCGACTTACTAGCATATCTTAGGCCTTTAGAGTATCCAAGAGCGGCCGGAAACTACTGCGTATGTAGATCCTAACATACAAACGGAGAATATCCACGTGAACTATCACCCACTTTTATATGCTACACAACGCCCGCGAAGCAAGGGATTAGTGGGAGGGGGACCTGGCCACCCGGGCGTCCGTCCACACTGGAATGGGTCAAAAAAGAGTAGATAACACCATTGGAGAGAAGGGAAAGTGGGCAAGACACGAGAACCATGATGAGAGCGAAGACGAAAGCAAGGCCAAAAACAGGAAACAGGCAGGTGTGGAGTGTGCACTTGAGATAGCAGAGGAGGAAAATAGTTGGATAGACAAACACGGGAGTGATGCAGAAGTTGGCGCAGAGACCTGCCACGACTGCCGTCCTGTCTTTGTGAGCGGTGGCGGCGAGTCCTCGTAGTCGCTCTCTTTGAGGTCGTCTGCACGCGACCGTTTCCTTCCCTGGCCTACCCAAAACGGATACTCGCATTGTCTGCACCGCTTCACACGCTGCCTGTACAACAAGGGACAACGCCGTCAACATCGCAACGAATTCTAAAAAAGAGAACTCAGTGACACATATAGTCCTGGCGATCACCGACCAGAGGGATCTTTGCCGACGACATGTCAGCCCAGCTCGGCTCGCAATAAAGGGCGCTTGCGTCCCAACAACCAGCACAGTCTTGCTGTCGTTTGTGAATGCCGGAGCGCCGGGCCTGGGTCGAAGAAGACGAGCGAGGTGACAGTGACGAGAGCAGGCCTGATGAAGGAGAATGATCCTCTTTGCCGGACCAAGCAGCGCCGGTCGGAGCTGCGCTAGACAACGGGGCTTCTATAAGTGGGCGCGTAACGGCATAGCATACCTTACGTAGCAGGGGAAATGTGTCGCAATCGTGGACTCGTGCGACTGACTTCCACGGTGTCTCCTATGGCTGGCACGAACATGAAACGCTCTCGATGACCACACCTACGGGGCATTCATATGAGCACTGAGGGTACTATGCACCGAGAAAGTGGGAATATAGCTCACCAGTGAACGTGTTATGATGATGCACTAAATCGCGCTCGACGTTAAAACATGGGACGCCGGAGAAGGCAGAACGACCTACCATGCAAGGAGTATTCTGCGTTATTAAAAGCGTGTACATGCCCAACCGGCGCTCCCATAATCGGAGTCTTGCTCGACGGGCTATGGATCAGTACATCTGTGATAGGTGGGAATGTTACGAGTATGGTCAGACAATACAAAGAAAGAAAAACCCCACAAAAATAATGTAGAAGGATTTGAACGAGACGAGCCAAAGCGAAAGGAGACTCATGGTACGGAGAGATCTGTGAGAGCCGGCGTCAGGGGCCATCCGGATGTGCGATTCGCCACCTGTGGGCCGGACGAGCGTCTGGCAGATCCCCTGCACAGCATTCGTTTGAGAAAAGGTCCAGAACGTGGTCACGAATAAAGTCAGCTTGTCCAAGGCGTGGTTAACTAAACCTCTTCTGTCATCACCCCCTCGTTATCGATGGCCGCAAGGAGATCGCTAAGTGGCACGCTCGCTAATTGGAGAAGTGGCACATTCAACGACAAAGACAACAACTCACAGGTGCCCGTCTGTCTCTCCATCTGTGGAATTATGCAGCGTGGCATTTCGCTCATGAGCATGGGGGTGACGTTATCATTTTGCAGTAGATAATTATGGTCGTGTCACAGCGGTTGAGTGGCAGCTGGAGGGCCTGTCATCAATATCAGAACGATCCAGGGAGATATGAATAGTAAAAATACGCATGCTTTGTTTTTTTCACCCGTTCCGGGTCTACACGGAGGGGTCCTGGCTGCCTTGGGTCCGTTAGCACTAACCGACTGACTCTGACCATCATTAGTAACAAAATGGTGTTTGCGCGTCGTCACCCAAGACAGCTGCTTTCCGGTCACGGACCCCGTAATCTGCTAGAGATGGTGCCTGGGCCTGCGATAGGTCGTGTAGACCTCGAGGCTTTTGTTGGACGCGGAGAGTCGGGTTTAAAAGGATGGGACTGTTACGCACCGTTTTTTTGTTTATGGAGAGAAGGGGGGAGGAGGAGGGAGGAGGATCGCCTGTCAGGAGAATGAGTATTTGTTCGACACTGCTATTGAAGGTAATGTCTGGCGCGTCGATTCCTTGCCGCTGCCAACATTCATGGTCTTAGGGAGGTTCATGGTCTTACCCTTCGCAGCATTGACCAGATCGATTGTCAGCGTGCCAGTTGCAACAAGCTTCAGTGCTCGCTCCACCTAGCACAAGTTAGCATAGCTCAGTAAAATACATACTAGAACACTTACCGACGCCACGCTCAGACCCAATGCACCATAAGCAGGAGTTTTGTCGAAACCGGGGATCTCCTTGGAACCATCAATGGCCGAGAGGTGAGCAGCAAACACCTGGAGGATCAAGGGGTTGCGGAAGAGCCCTTTCCATTTCTAAAATGCCATTGTTCGAGTCGGTTTGACGGATATAGAAGGCTTATTTCATCAGAGCTCACCTTTTTATCTACAAGGTTAGATTGCTTGTACGCAAAGCGAAGATCGGCAAGGTGGTAGTTGGCGAATCCTTGACGTTCCGCATCCGAGTCTCAAGGTAGCATCAGAGTCAAAATGCGTCACAAGGATGCAACGCCACTAGAACCAACGACGTTTCGCCACGAGTCTGCAAGGCGTTGGACAGCCTGAACGAGGTTATTAGTTATATGGCCAAGAGCAGACCTACGACATACCTTTTGATAGACGGCAGTGCTTTGCCGTGATTTCGTAGTCACGGCCACCAGACCCATCCCAGATCCTTTGCATCGTCTCAACCGCTAGCTTGGTGGGAACATCCCAAGTTTGGCGGAACCATTTGCCATCGAGCCAAGCCGGAAGTTCTTCATTTCGCGCTTTCTTCAATTCCGTTGGCTCTCCAACCTTTGATGGCTTTCGGATTACGGGCTCCTGTATTGATGTAAATGACGACAAGTAGGTGGTAATGGAAATGAAAGTAAATAACGCACATCACTGGTGACGCGCCTCCTACCCTTGGGGGGGGCTGTTAACCGCTGCCTCTCGCTCATTACCGTTCATCTCATCATTGTCGGAGAGACCAGCATCACTATTCACTCCTGTATCATTCGGCTCGGCTTGTACCCCAGCCAGTGGCGGTGCCACGCGACTGATAACCTTGACATTGTTGGTAAGTACAGAGGGCGCGCTGGTATGCATGAGAGAGGGGGGGGCAGAGCCAGAGCCAGAACGACCAGGACCAGATTTACGGGACATCACCATCTGAGCAGCGGCACGAGAAGCCCAGCTGGGGGCACGAGGTTCAGATGTTGGCTTAGCGTCACTGTGAGTCTGGTCGTGCCTTCGCTTTTTGCTGCGATTCCAATCAAAAAAACGGTTGTTTGGTCAAGAGTTAGCATGTTACAGTAATGGAAAATGTGAGCGAAGACCTCACGTTACGAAAATCGGTTCAGAACGCCTCTCAGCGGTGACTGAGCCCTTGGCGTCGCTGGGTGGCTTAAACGGCAAGGCTTGATCGAAGTCGCCGTCATGATTGCACATCTCTACGTCACTGTTTTCAGCACTGGCAGGGAAGAGATTTGTTCGGGACTGGGGCGATGATGGCTGCGCCTGTGAAGTGAATGCTAGACGGGGAGAAGCGTCGAACTCGTCTTCCGAGACCATGTCTCCAGACTCGAACTCAGCTACGCCCTCAATGGTCCGTTTCGTAGCGAGCCTGCGGTCCTCCTTGGCTTGCGCTTTAGCCATGAGTTCTCTTTGGACGACAGCAGTCGAACGACTTTTGTCGACCTTTGTCAATATTGCCAGGATGAGGCGAGGTAGGATGGTAGTATAAGTGAAACGGCATCGCGGTAATAACCTAGACTTAGGCGATTTTCGATATTGGATTTTACCACGCCCCTCCTCTATATTATGCCTTACACCTTTGATCCCGTCTTTCCAATATGCTACCAGGGGATCTACGTCTTTGGAACGCTCACGATGCTCACACTCAGGCACTTGGCTCTCCTCCTCCTCTTCCTTGCGCCTATTGTCCCTGGCACTTTCGTAGCAATACGGGACGCACCAGACATTGCATCCTAATGCCTTAGAAGTCGAACGACAGCACAGCCCACCTCCGTTCAAGGTGCTGTCACCCTCAGTCGACAGTTTGGGATCTCAGCACTCGCATCGATCACAAGATGACGAGCAATCTCCTGACCGCATGTCGTCTCCTCCTCATGTCGACTGGACCACTCAGGTCCGACATCAGCCCAGAACCTGAACAAGGTATAAACTCCTCACCGCCCAGAGATAGGGGTCAGCAGGATCCTGACCCTCCACATGTACCACCCCGACATCAATGGTGCGCGATGTACCGTCTTACCGCTCACCATTACGAACTATTGTCAAATTGTAGGGAAAATCTGCGACAAGGATGGTAACGAACTACCGGCATGCACCCCTCCCCTTCCACGTGATTCGGATCGAAGACCCGACGACTGGGGACCGTTCAATAATCGCGTTGAATTTGAAGTCGCGGACTTCTTATTCCGGGGACATTGACTTCATTCTTAGCCTCTGGGCTGCGTCTCTTGCTCCTCACAATGACAAACCACCATTTTCAAAAGCGACACAAATGTACCACACAATCGACGAAATTTCTCTTGGAGAGGTCCAATGGCAATCCTTCACGCTACAATTTAACGGAACTCGACTTCGTTCCATCGTGGATGGAAGGGGATTACGATGTCTGGTTCCGCGACCCTCGCATTCTTGTCCACAACCTCCTGTCCAATCTCGATTTCAAAAAGGGAATTGATCTCGCACCCTTTCAAGAACGCTTGTCGTCCGGAGTGCGTCGGTTTCAAAATTTCATGTCTGGGATATGGGCCTGGCGCCAGACGGTAGGTCATCACCGGCGTTAGCTTTTGTGGATCCAGCATTCACGCTTTTAGAACATCGAAGGATCCAGAGACGCATGGCTCCGTTTTCTGCCCTATCATTCTTGGCAGCGACAAAACTACAGTATCCGTCGGTACGGGTAACAATGCATATTGGCCCGTTTGCCTGTCTATTGGCAACATACACAACAACGTCCGACGAGTGCATCGCAACGGTGTTATACTCCTTGGCTTTCTAGCCATTCCCAAAAGTAAGTTCGATATTTTGCGCATTATCTGTGTTTCATTGATTGGTTTAGCGAGTCACGAATTTCGTAATGATGTTGCCTTTCGCAAATTCCGACGCCAGCTTCTACACTCTTCACTCGCCGCTAAGATCCTCGAAACGCTGAAACGCGGTATGACAACACCAGAGGTTTTCCGCTTTGCAGACGATCATTTCAGGAAGGTAGTGTATGGGCTTGGCCCCTACATCGCTGACTATCCGGAGCAGCCTGGCGCTACTTGCCTGTACTGTATTGTGCAAGGCTGGTGTCCAAGGTACATATTACGTTCATTTTAGACTGCGCCTGCAAACGGCCTCGATTCCAAAAAATATGGGCGCCGTTCAAAGGTACTTACTAAATTGTTAGTTGAGGGGTTCGAGTTAGGACCATTATGGGACGAATACGGACTAGTTGACGACGTCATTGTTAGTTTGGTCCCTCAGCCTTTCGCAACTTTCACTCGTACCATATGATTGCCCACTCATTCCAGATGGTCAATCCAAGCGCTACGCACGGTTACGCGGTATATCGAACAGTTTTGGTGCTTCGGCTCCAATCCGTGAACGTCAGCGTGTCTCTGGGTCCCTGTCTTCTTTCTGCGTTATTCCGTTGACTTGCTGATACTATATCACTTTTTTCAGCCGTTCACAGATGGCTTCCCTCGTGCCGATATTTACGAGCTTCTTTCACTGGACTTACTACACCAATTGAAGGGCGCGTTCAGGGACCACCTAGTCACGTGGGTGAGTGACTGGGTCAAGGCGGAATACCCTGCAAAAGAAGCCAACAGGATCTTCGACGATGTTGATCGACGGTGAGTTACGTTTCGTATATTAAATCATAAATGGTACTGAGTCACCGCTCTAGGATTCCCATTGCCCCATCTTTTGCAGGGCTTAGACGTTTTCCATTGCGCCGCTTGCACAAGCGCGACGTCAACCGAAAAAAGGGAGACGTCACAAAGCATCAGAGCATCAGACCGTATTCTAAATTTCTCCTACCATAAAATGGATTGACCTTATCTTTCTGACAGTGTTTCGAGGTACAAAGAAGCGTTCTCTTGCTGCACACGAGATATCCAATGTCAATGGACAGTCAACAGACCTTGCTCGCAGTGTGGATGCCGAATTGGTGTCGCAAATGAAGGATTTGTATATTCCCAGCGCCTGCACGCAACCGTGCCAAACCGGCAAACACATCGGAATCTTTGCAGACACTCTCCTCTCCTTCTACATCACAACTAAAAGGTAGACTCAAGGCTGAAGCCTCTGAAAAAGAAGTAAATGACAAAATCTGGGATTCGATAAAGTAAGTGCGCCAACTTCATGCATTCATCAAACAAGAAACCGCACCAGAAAAACTGAAAAACCATCCTTCCTGAGTCATCGCAAACATGTAATTGTAGCGTTCCTCCTTGTGTAAATAGTTTCTCAGCCATCTTGTGACAAAACGTGCTGCGTGCAGCTACTTTACGAATGCGACATGCAAAAAGAGCTGACATGCACACAGGCCGGCCCGAAGGGCCGGTCCGCAGTCGCTAGCTAGTAGTATATAAGTTAGTAAACATACGATGTGTAAATTAATGCAAGTAAGTTAAACGAGGAATCCAGAGCGTGAGACGAGAGGTGCGAGCATTATATACAACCGACCAATGGTAAAAGCCAAGTGATCAAGATATAAAGCCTGAGTCGTTTGTTGAGTGTGGGTAAATGTGTGCGTGTGCATGCATGGAAGAAGAAAGAAAGAAAGGAAAGAAAATGGAAAGGATGATTGCGAACAACTATGGATTAGGAACGTTATCTGCGTCCTCGGATTCCTTGTGGTGGTTGCGCCCATTATCATGGCGCTTATGGAGCCCACGCCGCGACATTGTGGGGTATTCACACTTGCGTGAGCGCCGTGCACACTGGCTGCAATCGGGGTTAGCGATATTCGCCGATCAGAAATCAAGGGTACCACTCACTCACATGTCGGGTCAGCGCTTCCCACGGGTGGCACTCCACATGCGATCTTCCGCACACGGCAGAACAAGCAGGCCATCGGAGATTTGTGCCGTGCACTCCGTTTTGTCGATGGCAACATCAACACGCCTTGCCTGGCCATGAGGTTCGGTGCCGACGCCGGCGGTGGTACCTGCGACGAGCTTGCCGCGTTCGTGTCGAGTTGTGTGTTTAATGTTGGCGTCCCGATATCAGACGACGAGAACAACGAGGAAAGCGGCGTGGGCTCACGCGCGCCAGGAGAATAAGCAAGCTGCCCCGGTATTGCGAGGGGAGGGCGTCGCTATCCACGAGGTAAGCATAAATGACACGGGACGTGAGGTGGCGAACAAACCCTAGATGGGGGCATAGAAGTATATCCCAGGTACATGGCAGGGTCTTGCAGGCGGAACGAATCGCCCACGTGTGGTCGGTGATATGGGTGGCCATATGTCCCCGCTGGAGTGGGGGAAACATGGGTATGCTCTTGGCTCTCCTCATTTGGATGTAACGCCAACTCGCTGGAGAGCAGGAGGGTGCTAAGTGATGTCATTGGCAAAAAGGGCTGTCCTTTGACGCCTGAAGCGTATTCGGTTTTGACGGGGTTTAATCCAACCAGGTTCTCGAATTGTTCGTATTTAGCAGCGGATGAGGATGACATTGGAAGGCTAGGAAGGGCAGTAGAGCCGTGGTTGATGGGTCGAGACTCCGGTGGAGGGCTCTCCACGAGAGCATGACCGAGCTCGGAATAGCTAGAAAACGGGAGAATCGGCGGGATTGGGGGTTGGGCATAGTGCCCATGGTGATCGAGGCCATCATTATAGTGCGAGTAGCCGGAAGGAACGGGAACCAGGCTGTGTTGATGTTGACCCTGGACGTCCGAAGGGAAATACCTAGTAATTGAGTCATACGCGGAGGAGTTGAAAAAGATAGCAGGATTAGAGGGAGAATATTGGTAATGCGCTGCTGCTGATGCATGAGGGGGATGCTGTCCACGGTGGTGGGCGTTCAAGCTGACCGCAATGATATGGGAATAGTACGGTGACTCGGAATACTCGGCGGCGGTCACCAACATCGCCGTAATGCAGAATCAGAAGGCGTGGGATATTGAAGCATCTCCATAAGGCGACAGCCGAAAGTGGCGCTAACGGCAACCGAACAAGAATAAAAGGAGAACAATGCCAATTTGCATGATTTTCGAGACAAAATTCTACTGTATTATCGGTACTGTACATGTACAAAGTGAAGGTCCAAATTCTGAGAGTGGGATCGAAGCATGCGAGTTGACGGAGGGTTTTCCGGAGCGGCTCGGACAGAGAGTAACTGGACTGGAGCAGAAACCATCGATAGGCGAACAATGGGCGAAGCACGACCAGCGAACCATCTCAGGCTAGAGTCTGATTCTGGACCACCACCTCAAATGAGTGATGGTCTGCATATTTATTGACGTAGTATTGAAAACATGTAGTGATTGGCAGGGAAAACCCGCACGGGTCGGGTCGGGTATTGTCGGGTACAGGTGGCCTGCCTCAACAAACGCGTACCCGAACCGCGGGTTCCCACGGGTTTTTGTCGCGCTCGCCCTCCTCATGCCTTGCCATTTGAGTCCTTGTCACCCGTCATCGCATCCTCATCCTTGCCTTGCATGTGAGTGAATTTTGGACTCAGTTTCGCACCAACAGCCCTCGCACAGCCCTCATGTCGATATCGCTTCCCCGCCCGCCATCCCTTCTCCGAGTCTCCCACCTCCGTCCCTACACACACACCCTCACAATCCCCACTTGACAAGACCGATCCCCACACTGCCTTGGCTGCTTTGCACAGCGCGTCCTCTTAAAGCCTCGAGGCCGCACCCTTAGGCACCACCGACTCTTCCGCGCCGTCTTCATCTTCATCGTAGGGTGGTTCTTCTTCGCGAACTGTACGTTCCCTTCCACTTTTCGCACGCACTCTGTCATAGTTGCTGACTAGAGTTATCGTGCTGCAAATGTTTCACTGCTGTCATTAACGAGAACTCCAGCGTTACCGAGGAGGCCAAGTGCGGTTAGCAGGCGAAACTAGACTTCTGGACATAGGGACCTGGCTGGCATAGGCTGGCATGGGTACGCAAGCTCAATCTGTACCGGTGGCTCGAACCCTCTCCGCGGGCTTTGTTGTCGAGAATCTCGCTTCGAACCTTGTTCTGCCTATGCAAAGGACACTTGTGCAAGACTACGGCCTCCCATTGCCCGAGCACCGGCTGGGCCACGTGAGCCCTTTTCCAGTCCGTGAGTACAGTCCTGTCTAACCCAGTGTCTGGTGCTGTGGAGTGCATGTCCGCACAATGGGAGGCAGCCATGTCACGAACAAGTCGCTTAGTGTGCTGCGGAGGCCGTTCATTGATGATGGCAATGGATAACGCACCCCTCGCTACTCTGAAACATGCTCACGAGCGAAGTGCCACGGTGCATAATTCCACAGATGAAGAGCCAGACTGGCACGTGTGAGTTGTTGTCTTTGTCGTTGATCGTGCCACTTCTCCAATCAACGAGCGTACTCCTTAATGATCTTCTTGCGGCCATCGATAACGAGGGGGTGATGACGGAAGAGGTCAGTTAACGACGCCTTGAACAAGCGCAAAGCTGACTTTATTCGTGACCACGTTCTGGACCTTTTCTCAAGTGAATGCTATGCAGGGGATCTGCCAGATGCTCGTCCGGCCCACAGGTGGCGAACCGCACATCCGGACGGCCCTGACGCTGGCTCTTACAGATCTCACCATCCCGTGAGTCTTCTTTCGACTTGGCTCGTCTCGTCAAATCCTTCTACATCATTTTTGTGGGGTTTTTGTCTTATTTGTTTTGTTCGACGATACTCGTAACACTGCAGATGTACTGATTCATAGCCTGCCGAGCAAATTGTGGGAGCGCCGGTTGGGCATGTACACGCCTTCCATAATTCTGGCATGGTAGGTCGTTCTGCCTTCTCCGACGTCCCATGTTTTAATGTCCAGCGTGATTTAGTACGTCATGATAACACGTTCACTGGCAAACTATATTCCCACTTTCTCGGTCCATAGTACCTTCAATACTCATGCCGCGTAAGGTGTGATCATAGAGGGCATTCACGTGCATACCAGCCATAGGCGACAGACACCATGGAAGTCGCACGAGCTCACGATTACGACACATTTCCATGGCTACGTAAGGTAAGCGTTTGGACCACCCCTTCCAACCTATGCCATTACGTGCCCACTTATAGAAGCCCCGTTGTCTAGCGCAGCTCCAACCACTGGCATCGCTGCTTGGGTCCGGCAAGGAGGATCATTCTGCTGCGTCAGGCCTGCTCTCGTTGCTGTCACCTCGCTCGTCCTCTTCGACCCGGGCCCGGCGCTCCGGCTTTCACGGACGACAGCAAGAGTGCGCCGGTTGTTGGGACGCAAGCGTCCTTTAATGCGAGCCGAGCTGGGCTGACATGCCTCTTCTATCGTCGGCAAAGATCCCTCTAATCGGTGATCGCCAGGACTATACGTGTCACTGAGTTCTCATTTTTAGAATTGGTTGCGATGCTGCGATGTTGACGGCGTCGTCCCTTGTTGTACAGGCAGCGTGTGAAGCGGTGCAGACAATGCGAGTATCCGTTCTGGGTAGACCAGGGAAGGAAACGTTCGCGTGCCGACAACCTCAAAGAGAGCGACTGCGAGGACTCGCCACCGCTCACAAAGACAGGGCGGCAGACGTGGCAGTCGTAGCCGGTCTCTGCGCCAACTTCTGCGTCACTCCCGTGTTTGTCTAGCCGACTATTTTCCTCCTCTGCTATCTCAAGACTCAAGTGCACACTGCACACCTGCCTGCTTTTGGCCTTGCTTTCGTCTTCGCTCTCATCATGGTTCTCGTGTCTTGCCCACTTTCCCTTCTCTCCATATTTGTTATCTGCTCTATTTTGACCAATTCCAGTGCCGACGCCCGCGCGGCGGGGTCCCCTCCCACTAATCCCTTGCTTCGCGGGCGTTATGTAACATATCAAAGTGGGTGATAATTCACGTCGATACTCTCCGTTTGTACTCAGATTTTTTAGGATCTACATATGTAGTGTCCGGCCCCATGCCGCTCTTGGATACTGTAAAGGCCATACGATATACTAGTAAATAATAGCTAAGTCGGACGTTGTCATCTAGTCCAGTTTCTTCTGAAATCAAAGCCCATATGGTGTCGTGTTTTGGATGGGGGATTTCTGATTTAACTCGTGTGAGGTACTGCATGCACCCATAAGAACTCGGGTAAGTCCTGCCCGATTTTCATTGCACGTGCTAGCTCGACTAATGTTCAATTTGCTCTTTAAGCAATTCCGTTTTGCGCAGGTGGGTAAGGCGTAGTCGTTGAATTTTCGACACCTCGCTCACAGCACCAAGGCTTTAAAGACTCGTTTATACATCCCTTGTCTGGTCTATGCGAATCGCACGCGAGGATTTTCCATGAGTTTGGAGGTATGATAAATTATTTTTCGTTGCTTGCGCTGCTTCATCCTTCCTTCCAGGAAGTTCACAGTAATATATCACGTAGTGTCGTCGACGAATGGCATCCGTTTATGGAAACAAGGTTGTACTTTCCCCATACGTTGATATGGGTAAGTTCTCGTTTGTCTGCTAACTTCTTTGTTATAGGGTTCTTCATGTTATTTCGCTTCTGGTTTCCCAAGTATATCTTCAGTCGCTCCACGGGATCTTTTACAAGTTAATTTTGATTGCATCTGCGTTAGTATGGAATAATTTCTGCGCGGCGGTGACTGTATGCTCGAACTCGCTGTACTCATGTACTACCTCAAGGTATCACAACATGGCTCTGGCGGTGTCGCACTTACTCACATGAAGCATTTTTGTAGAGGAAATATTAGTCCGCGATAATCACTCATGCGTAATTACTCGGTGCCGGCTGGCTGCCTACAGTCCTTGCACATGGAAACGCAAGCCGGTGAGTGTAGATACAAGTGGGGTAGCAGGCTCGGTGGTGGCGGTGGCGACACTGTGTATTGAGGGCATACGATAACAGTCAGGGGACTGGTGGAAACTGTCTGTCGTCATTTTTGACAAGCCCCCGTTGATCCTTCTTGGCGGCAGCGGTGACATCAATGTGCCCTAACCTGGTGCAACGTCAGCAGCGACAACGACATAGGATATGGCACCGACGCAAACCTGCTCAGTGCTGCGTTGTTTTTTTCCAGGCCTTCGCTACTGACCTCATCCTCATCTGCCGAGCTACATGAGTGTCGGCCCAACTACAGCACTCTGCTTACTCTCCTCGGGGCTGCCTGCAACATACCATGAGGACTATGACGATGACGACGACGACTGCAGCGGCAGGCAGCGGCAGGCAGCCCCGAGACGCACGCACCGCAACAAAAAGCTGCGACCACGCTGATGACGACGAGCGCGGGTCCACAACATATCGGTGACGACTGCAACTCGAAGACCGCGACAACGTCTAGGGGCACGCCACCGATGTATCCAAAATACGTGAGTGTCCTCCAAGGTGCCAATACTCAACTCACTTCAGCTCCTCCGAGCTGTCCGCAACTACCACGATGACTACGGCGATAAGGACGAGGACTGCAGCGGCAGGCAGCTCTGAGTCACACACGCCGCCGACAACCGACCACGGCTAAGTTACGCTGATGACGATGAGCACAGGTCCGCAACTGATATCGGCGACGACTGCGGCTCGGAGACCACGACTATGATGACCGTGACAACGTCAAGGGCACCCAAGCTACGTGAGTGTCGGTTCATTTACAGAGCTGCCCGCGACCTCTACCACGACGCCGACGGCGGCGGCTGGCAATCAGTCAGTCAAGTTCAACGCAGCCTCGAGTCGTGTGTGCCACCAACCATGACCTGAGACGATGATCGCGACTCGAAAGTTGTGACAACGACAACAGCGACAACACGGTCCTGATCCCCATGACTGATGAAGAGACAACAAGTTCAGTGCCTTGAAGTCGAAGCGCAAAGACGTCACGCATGCATCCGAGTTCTGGCCTTGCATGGAGCAGAACTCATTGCGGCCATTTTCAAGTCCCCAGAGTTCGCGGGGGTCTCTAAGTTGGCCATCCAGGAAATTGTCGAGAATGTCAGGTTCTTACACATCATATTTCCCCATGCTGACCCCATTTCGCCAGTGCAAACTGAAGAAAGGGCCGAAAGGCAACTTGCTGCATTACCTTAGCGTCTGCACGCAAACGAGGATCTGATCGCTTCAAGTTCCTATTGAAATACCCAATTTGGTTTGTCGGTGTGCAGCACTGCCAGTGAGTGTGCTTGAGGGGGTTATTTTTATTTTATTTTGACGTCAGCTAACTCAAACAAGCCGATTGAAGGTGAACGACCTGGACCCGACTTTTCTGAGTTAATTTTGGTCAACCTGCCACGGACATTTTGCAAATCTACTGCTTGGGGTCATTTTGACTCCCGATGACCATTTCTGAGCACCGGCTGACTTTACCTTTACTGAGATGTTCACCAGCCTCATCACTTGGGGATTCGTCTCCCTACTCCATGCTTGAACCATTTTCTCAACCCTCTACTCTCGACAGACCACACCTTTAAAAATGATTGCAGTCGCATTTCAATAGCAATGTAGTTAATAGTTGATATACAAGATGGAGTATACCTCAAGTGTCCTCGCATCCGCGCCGCCGCTCGATAGCTCAGAGATACTTCTCAAAAATTACTCACTATGCCCCTTTCTCTTTCAGAGGGACTGCAGGAGGTTATCGCATTTTCGTGGAGAAGAGTAGCGCTTCGTGAACGGTAGTCTGAGCCAAATGTGTGTCCATCTATTGAACGTAACATCTGTGGTAGCCCGGCATGTCAGAGTCAGCGTAAATGACAACAAGCTCACGTTTGGGTTTGGAAATTGCTTGGCAAGGGGTACCCGTTGATCAGCCTCTCACCACCGACGACACCAGCCGCCTAGCGCTCAATGAGGATATTCAGGAGGGTGGTCTGAGGAGATAAGTTAGGCACAAATTTGCGCTGCCGTATTTGGAATGTACTTTCCTGCTCCAGATTCCCCCGAGCGCCGTGAGCTTGCACGGTGCAACGTAACCAGAAACGTCCACGAGGACTCGGAGACCACGGGTCTCGCCTTTACCCGAACGTCATACTCCACGTGAACACGTCTGACATCATGGGAACAGCGACGTCCAGCTAGATCTTAACCCGCTCTCCCCGCAGATCTTCTCCGTCGCATCTCGCGATTCTGGAACGCCTTTCTCCTCATCAACTGTGTCAGCTTTCCCATGAGCTTCGCGCACGACCGGAGCCTTCGCCTCTTGCTTGAAGAGCATGGCACTCGTCCCGCCAGACAAGCTCCTGTTGTACTTGGCGAAAACGAGAAGGGCTGTGAGGAATGCAATTCCAAACCCGATGATGATGCCAAAGTTCTACTCCCATGTCAATCACTACAATCATTGATGTTTCGAGCGCCAGGTCACCTACCTGCCAGATATTACTGTAGGAATAGTCGTATGAGATTGCGATAAAACGATTTCCATCCATGGTACTTTGGCTGGAGATCGAGCAGACAGCCCCGCAAACCTGGTTCGTGAGAGACACGTTTGCATGTCTGGTACCACTAGAAACGAGGTTTGAACATGTTCCATTGAGTGTATGAAACTCGTTGGACATAAGCCCCTCGAAGCCGTACCAGATCGGCTGTTCAGACATAAGCACGGGTAACAGCTTCTACTGGCAATCACTCACGTTGATGTACGAGATCCACTTCAACCATTGACGGCCCCGGGATTTATATCCGGCGTAGAGGACAAGCATGAGCAACATGAGACCGGCAACTGTTTGTGCAGGAGCTGGATCTCCGAAAGCTGCTGCCATGCAGTGGAACCACGCCTTCATGACCAACGCCGTGATAGAGATAATCGTGCTGTGACAGAGTACATGAGCCACGGAAACGATAAAAGCAGAAAGAATTGCTCACAAAAACTGGCTTGCAGGCGTGATCGAAGACGGAGGGTGTGTAGAGGGGTTCTCGGGATTATTGTCAACAGCCAAAAGTGTGAGCGAGTGAGCACGAGATGGGGTAGGAGAGGCCAAGGGGAGCAACGTGTGTCTCAGCGTTCGAGGCGACAGCGCACTCCATTGCAATTCTGGCCTGCTCGCGCAGACGCTGCTGCTGTCTTTCACGCTCCCGTTCGTGCCCTTGCTCTGCTTCACGTTCTGCAACAATTGCGGGATCACCTTCTTCGAAGATACCAGGGCGAGCATTTTGAGATATCCATTCACGGAAGAAAGACGGCAATGAAGGCAAGGACAATGAGGGTCGTAATAATCCGGCCGGTGAATATATCCGCAGAAACGGTGCGAAGTCGGGGATGTGCAAAAAGTGCATTGAGCGAAGGGAGCATCGAAGTCATTAGCGGGGCAGGGAAGGGTTGCATTGGTTGCAGTTGCATTAGCTTGAGAACGAGTGGTGAGATTGTAGGAGAGGAACGACGATGAAGACGACAAGGGCGAGCGTGGGCGAGCACTTATCCACCAAGCACTATAGAATTGGTTAACAAGAGGTAGATACTGTTGTCTAGTTGATCAATAGCTTTGTGGCGTAGTGGTCATGATGATTGGATTACTCTTATGTCAATGCTGAACTCACTGAGTACTGAGGCCTGAGGCTGTGTGTTCAAATCCGTGGTCGTGCAGTTGATTATGCAACTTAGTGTGCGTGATAATTCATAATGAAATAAGAATATTAAGACAGAGCAAAAGAAGGGTCAACCGGTCAAGGCTAAGGCTAATGACATTGTAATTTTTCCGACTAGTTATTCTCTGAATTATAAGCGATTATAAGCTCGTAAATCTACAGACTCCTTTCCTTGTCGTTGCGCCGTGTAAGAGACTATGATTATGTGTACTGTTTTTGCCGTGCTTCAAGTTTACATGCTTCATCAAGCCTCCTTGTGAACGGAAATTCCCTTTACAAAAGGAACAAGTGTAGGACATGGTGCGTAGAATAAGTCAAAAAGGTTGAACGTGGGTGGGAATTCCCATTATGGCCAGAACCGCCAACTACGAAGTCGCCGCGTCGGGGTCTTAGCCTGAGAGCGATCGATCCTAGTTACCACTACCTTCCCCTCCCTTCCCTTGTACTGTGATGGGTAATTGCGCCTCTAATATCCAAGAAGCTGAAGAGAGTGCTCGCTCAAATTTGATAGACTGTCAGATCGAGAAGGACTCTGAGAAATATAAGCAAGAACATAAGATCTTATTGCTCGGTGCGTACTATTCTTTCCCACTGGAAAGCCGCTCCCCCGAAAATTCTTTCACGACCCGGGGGGAATCCATCCTGGTTGATCATAGGATGGCTGTGACACCTTTCACCTCCCACCTGCATGTCACAGGACGATCGGTTATGATCTTTGTTTCTGTGGTGTTCTAGGAACCACTCGATGTCGACTATCAATCATCCCATTTGGTTTGTGCCCAGTATATGCGCATGTATGCTCAGCCATCCTTTTCTTAGGTTCCTGCGAGTCCGGAAAGTCAACAATTGTCAAGCAAATGAGGATTATTCACCAGAATGGTTACACTCCCAAAGAGCTTCTTGCTTTCCGACCCCTCATATGGAAAAACCTCCATGAGAGTGCCCACAGCGTTGTCAAAGCCTTGACCAAATTCGACCTCGAGCCTATCACCCCCACTAACAGAGTACGCCGTTGCCTCTTTTTCTCCCGCGTCCTTTTTATCCATCTCTTTCAGGCAAATTGCGAACGTATCTTGGCATATCAGCTTGCCATCGACAACCCAGATTTCTACTTCAGCCCCTACATCGCGCAAGCAGTTCAGGACTTATGGGCGGACAAGATCATCCCTGCCTTGATGAACTATTCCTCCGAATTTTATTTGATGGATAGCGCCACCTAGTGAGTTCCCTTCGATAAGAAGAACACGATAGAGAACAGGATGAGTATTTTCTCTATGTAGATGCCGTTCTTTGACTTCCGTTCTGTCTACTCATACGATTTTCTTGACACCTGCTGTGTATTCTCGTTTACTTACTATAACCGTCTACAGCTTTTTTGCAGAAGCAATTCGAATAGCGGCTAGCAATTATCTTCCATCACTGGAGGACGTCCTGCGGGCACGTGCAAAGACGACCGCAATTACTGAAACTCGGTTTCCCATGGGCCAGTTATCAATACATATGGTCGATGTTGGTGGACAGCGGTCGCAGCGTAAGAAGTGGATACACTATTTCGAGGGTGTCACGAGTATTATCTTTTGTACCGCATTGTCGGAGTATAATCAGGTCCTTCTTGAGGAGAGGAACCAGGTGCATAAATGTATTCGTATCGCCATCTCACTCTCTAATGGATCACAGAATCGAATGGCGGAGTCTCTCAATCTCTTCAAAGCAGTCGTCAACTCACGATGGTTCTTGCGTACATCGATCATCCTTTTCTTAAACAAGGTTGATGTATTTAAGGACAAGCTCCCCAAGGTGTGCATTCCTTTGGCGTTCCGCATTTTGGTCTCCTCTGACCTGGCGTCCTCACAGGTTCCCCTGGGCAAATATTTTCCGGATTATACAGGTGGTGCGGACGTCAACAAGGGCACCAAATACATCCTTTGGCGATTTATGAAGGCAAACCGCGCACGATTACACGTGTATCCACAGTGCGCCTACCATTTCTATTTGACTTTCTGACTTTTTGTTTAACGAGCTTAATGTAGTATCACGCAAGCCACCGACACGTCTAACATTGGACTAGCCCTCCCCATGATGAAAGAGACAATCTTACAGAATGCACTCAAGGAGTTGGATATCCTGCCGCCAATACCCTGAGCTGCGCGTGCCACCAACAACAAAAACAACAACAACAACTATGATTACGACAACAACGACTACGACTATGACATGATGACGATGACAGGGGGCAATCCTGTAAGTCATGGATAGTTTCGGGAGCTCGGAAGCAGCGCGCGAGGCGAACTAGATAGAACACAAAGTCTCAGGATCGCGCGGTACGAGCGATGTCTATAATGTATTTACCTAGATAGAACACAAAGTCTATCCGGGCGTAAGCGTGCTGGAAAGTAAACGAGTGGTAAAGTAAGCTCACCTCAGGATCGCGCGGTACGAGCGATGTCTGAGGTGCTAGGTACGGGTAAACGAAAGTACTTATACTACGGAGTCCAAAGTCTAATACATATGGCTGTCATACTAGTAGTATATTCAGGGGGACAGGACAAGGAACGGATGTAATGTGCTATAGTAAGTTTTAGAGTACGCGGGACGGAAGCAAATGTTCATCGCGCATTATCTGTGCTCGATCTCAATAAATCCACTGATGCTAGATGCGCCTACCCTCCCTTCCCGAATGTGATTCTCGATCTCCCCACAGGACATTGGTGCCGGACACACACCGCCGAGGACAAAGGTTTAGGTATGTGCGTGCGTCAACCCCCACATCTTTTACACGGTGCTCACCTTCCACACCAGTGACACCATAGAACCTGCTTCAACTTGGGAGACTGTCCATGCCCTGGCTTCGCTGGCCCATTTACCTCTTGCTCTCCACCCAGCCTCAGGTCCGCCAACTATGCACAACAGCTTGCCAAACCTCCAAGGACAGATGAGGGCAGGCGTAGTTTGGCTCCTATCCCCACTCCGACTCTGGCTATCTCAATCCTCACTCACCATCTCCCACAGAGCACGTGAACCACAGTGCGATCTACCAAGAACCTGGTGCTGTGTGGCTCCCCATCATACTGTGCCACCACCCCTTCCACCCCCGTCCACATCGCAACACCCTTTGGACGCCATAAGGTTATACACCTTCGACGGCCATGGGCTGCCAAGCACGGGCTGTTCACGCACTACTGGTCAAGCATCCTCGGTGACCACCCTTCCTAGCATGGGCTCGATCGCCTTGTACGTGAAGCAGCTCGGCTGGTTCCTGCAGGTCAAGGCACCGTGGCGTACTGAATGGGCATGCTCGACTGCTGCCATCTGGTCACTCGTCCTAGACTGGTGTCACTGTGTGAGTGGTTCAACGGCGCTGTGGTTGTGAATTTGTCTCATGCTCTGTAGGTTCCCCGTTTCACTGATCCGCCAATTAGCATATTGATTCACTTTCTTGACAGCCCCTCGTTACACTAGAGCTGTACAGTACTACTGGATTCCGGCCCTTGATCCCTGTGTTTCAGCTAGTGGACTATACCCTAACAAGGTCTCTCCGCCTTCCTCCCTTACCGGAACCACCCAATTTTGCCTTTATTTTGGGGCTCCTGGTAGGACCTATTTACTTGACCTGTCGTGCACACTTTGTTGAATTTCTTGTTCCCTCGGCTTGTCATCCGCGTTCACCCTTTTCTTTCTCTCCGACTCGCAATGCCTGCGGCCCGTTTAGCTCGAAAGGCCACAAAAAGACGCCCTGTGCAATGCCCGGTATCAATACACTCAATGATGATGCTGGCAACATCCCTTCTCCTGACGAGCATCGTTCAATGAAGGAGCTGGGTAAGCAAGGCCAAAAGCCCGCCATTCCTGCTGGCCACCATTCTCCAGACGTCGAGGTCGTTGAAGGCCCCGGCCCAGTGGTTGACGGCAAGAAAGCTACTGGGCGCCAGGGAAAAGCAGAACAACTTGAAGGTGCGGGTTTTAGCTGTGATGATGGTAATAGTGGACCGCTCACAACAGACTAGCCCCGAAAGTAGGAAGAACTAGGGCACGAGTAACGGCCACGCCCACTCGTTCACTTCCAAGTCGACGTGGCCGTAATGTCCACCCTATTGGCCAGCCAAGAATCCGATGCAGCAAACAACAGATCGAGGCCGACCTCGCAGCCAGGGAAAAGACTCTTGAGGAGAAGACTCGCGAAGTCCAGGCATCAAAAGAACGCCTCGCGCAACTGAATATAATGGAAGAGTGCGAGGAGGACGACCTGCCCGTCTCACATCCCCGGTTCTTATCTACTGTAATCTATAAGCGTCGCCATGCAGATATAGAGACCGGTGGCGATGATGACAGCTCCCATTCTGATGATTCTGACGACTCTTCGTCCAAGTCAAACAAGGCCACTGAAACAAGTGCTGTACTTAGATCAGATACCCGTTTGTAACTTGCACTTCCAACAGTCTCAGCGCGCAAAACGGGTCAAGGGTAGGGACGGGTCACCCGCGTGTCGATCGACCTCAACCCGTACCCGTACCCGCCTCAACCCGTGCCCGCGTCCACGGGTGCAGGTAACCCGCACATAGGTGGAGAGGGGTACGGTGGCGGGTCGCAGGTTTGACGGGTTTGTGTGGGTTTGACGGGTTAGCTAAACTTGGGCCCAGATGACAATATATTCCTATATTATTACAAGTACAAAAACATGGCTTGTCGTCATTGATTCGTTGCCGTCGCCGTCACATCTTCGTAGGTCACCCCGTCACCATTGTGCTCGCCTTGTCGTGGTATCTCCATCGCCGTTGTCGTTATCGCCTCATCGCCATTGTCATTGTCGTCGCATCGTCGCCTTGTCGTCGCCGTTGTCGGGATGCAACAGAGACGGGAAGCTAATGAACAACGACGGCACGAGGCGCGGGGACGTGGCCTGTCTACAAGTGGCTTGCAAGCCGGGACTGATATCGACAGCGGTCCATGGAAAGGTCCATGGCGATATGAAGCGAGGGTGAGCACCGAGCAAGAGCGAAAGGAATAACGGGTTAGAGGAGAGAGTGAGAGAGATTGTGTCTCTGTATGAGGCGGGACAGATGGCCTTGGTACGATGCCGTGAGATGCGAGGCCGATATGGCAGCTATGAGCCCAGAGCTGAAGCAACCTTATAGCAGTCGTTTCCGTGATCGCCCTGTCTGAGTCGTCATAGTTGTTGTCGATGTAACCACGCCAGTCCTATGTTGAGGCTAATGAATAGGCACGATATCGTCGTAGAAAAGAAAAATTTAGCTTTGGCTACCTTGCACCCAGCCGTGGTGGCAACTATGTGTCTCCACATCTCCACACCAGTGACGCTGGGGACCCGAACTGCATCACGGCTGGTGACAGGCCGACGCATGCTGCAGTACGACAATGATGGTTAGTGAAAGGGGGTACAAGGCTTAGGGACACGTGGCCTATGAATGGTGGCCAAAAGCCTTTGGCGAGGTGATCGACGTCGGTGTCGGTATCCATTGCAGCGTAGTAAGTCGGACTCGGCGAGGGTGAGCGAGCAAAATGGCAAGGGTGAGACTCGGACTCGGACATGAGGATGCGAGTGCCCTAGAGGCCGTTTACCGAGACGAAAGCAGGCGGTCGTTGTTGTTGATGGCACTTTTTGACGCGATGTAACAAAGGATATACTAGTAGTGACGAGTGACTATGTACGAGTGACTATGTATAGACGGGGTGAGGAACTTGAAAGCGTGAGAAAATCGATGGACGTCATGGGAATGAGAAATATGCAGCTACCAGTATTAATCATTGGCCTGCGCCCCTGGTCGGACAACGTTCCCCAAATTATTTATATTATTATTTTGTATTTTTTGGTTCCCCAAAACATCGGAGCTAGATTGCAGGGAAGACGTGAGGTACAGTCTCGATTGTGAACTGAGGTATACACGCACATAAGCCCTGTATGACCATGTATTTCACGTGTAGTTAGCCTCTTTACAATGTACTTAACGATGCGTAGTATACGCCTGGTGCCCCATTCGTTTACGCTACGTTTGGTGTGCCTGGTGTGCCAGTCTATCGCCCTAACTCTGCGCCCGTTGCGTCAGTCAGATTGATGAGCTCTGTACTCTGGTGAAAATCCTTAGATATGGTGGAGATAACAGGGAGGAAGTCACGCATCGGTCGGTTGGTGTGCCTGTGCCTGCTGTTGGGAAGCCTGAGCAGACACCAATGCCTGGGAACTCAGTCGGGCCAATAATGTGCACACTGCAGGCGTTGGGTAGGATCTCCTGCGGGAAACGAGGGAAATCCCCGAGCGACGCCAATAGCAGGCCACTCGTCGTTTGCAGTAACCTATACAAGTATAAATTAAAAGTACGATTAAAGAGGCCGAGGACATACCCGGTCGCAGCCGTTCCGCGCGAAAATAGCTCTATGCAAAGCCCAAGGGCTAACTGGTCGGCGTCGATGACGAAGTCCCGATCAACCGAGGCCTGTAGTATTGGCCAACCGCGTAAAAAGCGTCCTTGAATCGGTCTTCAGGGGAGTGAGGTGCGGTTGGGCCACCTGTAATGGAAAAAAGTGAGGGAGACGAGACGAGATGAGTCAGACAAAACGGACTTCTAGTTGCGTCGCTAGAAGAGGCCACCAATGCGGGGATGCCGAACAGAGATAGCACGAGACGCGGGAATGCGCAGCTAGTCTATGAATGCCCTAAGGGCCATTTGCGAGATGAAAATACGTCGTCGTCGTCGTCGTTCAAGTCGATGCTGATTCGACAATGTGGCGAGGCGAGTGGGCGAGATGATGAATGATGAGAGACTCGGAGAGAGAGGGATTGTGGATGGATAGGTGGATGGAAAGATGGGATGGGATGAGGAAAGCGCGGGAGAATCGATAGCGATGTGGTCCGATGCGCTTGGCGACTCGGAAGTCGGATGTCGCGGGACTGCGTCTACAAACAGTACGACCGAAGACAACCACCCACATTCCACGTGTAACATTCAATCAAGAAAAGGAGCTAGAATAATGTGCAGAGACAAGAGGCCGCGTCGGTGCAAATGCTAAGGGAGAGATATAAGACAAAGGCGAGCGACGGGTAGGAGAAAAGATGGTTTAGAGTTGTCGCCAAGCGTGACGCGTGATGAGCGTCGTACGCATACTCAGGAAATCCCATTCCCTCATTACTCGACATCTCTACTCATTACGATGACACATCAGTCGAAACGGAAAAGACAAGACGAATACCACACCTCCAAGAGGGCCAAAGTGAGTTGTCATGGAGTCTCGTAAGACGACTCATTCACCCTTCTGTCAGTGCGAACATTCGCGTAGTTTGTCGCCTGAAGACGGAGACGATGGGCGAGAGGTGAGTCGTTCCTTCCTGTTTGGATTGCAGCATCCCGGTACTGATGCCGCGTAGGATGTTGCCGAACCGTCCAACGTAGAACCCCCGAGCCCTTGCCGGTGCCAGATATGCGAGCGCGCGCACGGTCAGGAGATGTGAAAGGGGAGCTAGTTCACTTTGCGTGTTGCGAGGGAAAAAACGGGCTCGTTCGATCTATGTTTCGTTGAGTATACTTTGTGCTATAAGATGGGGGGCTACGTGCGTCAAAGTAGGGGGTCAGCGACAGCTTCCACCGTCAGCTCTTTGCACGCATTCACAAATATGTGGTAACAAAGGGGGCTCTTGCAGGCGTCGTCGGTCAGCCTCGGTGCGCAGGTGGGGGTCAAGGCGAGGAGGATGGGAGGAAGTTGGGTCTAACGCTACACTATAAGTGTATATGAGACGAGGTCTGGCGAAGTCATTACCACGATGGCGACGCCCGCTCGGGCCCACGTGTGCATGAAGGTACCTCATGCAATGGCGAATGACGTGGAGAGTAGGAAAGTGGGTGATGTCGGTTCACCGCACCAGTACTAGCAGCTGAGGTGACCACGGCATTTTCTCCAGCTCTAGTTGCAATTGCTAAGCAAGCGCGGCCAGCCACGGAACCATGGCAGACATACACCCTCAACGGTATAACAGTAAAAACCCTACACACATTTGCTGTCCATTTAGGGTCGGGGAGAGTGCTTTGGGATTCAGACTCGGCACGTTAGGTGACCGTCATCGCGGGAGAACTCACCTCGACAATTGATGTCACAATTCTCGAGTGCCGTCAGATGACGCTGCATCCTTCTTAAAGAATGCAGGGTGTCAGACCGGCTTCAGGATGTAGTTGAGCATTAAATTGGCCGTAAGGGTCAGCGAACTCTTATTACATGGAGTACACTGCGTACCTCTTAAAGAATGAAGGGTGTCGGAACGGCTTCAAGATGTAGTTGAGCATTAAATTGGCTTAAGGATCAGCGAACCCTTGGTATATGGTGAGTACGCGTACTTCTTAAAGGATGAAGGGCGTCGGACTGGCTTCAAGACGTAGTTGAGCATTAAATTAGCAGTTGGGATTAGCGAACTCTTGGTATATGGTGAGTATGCTGCATACTTCTCAAAAGACGAAGGGCGTCGGAATGGCTCCAGGATGTAGTTGAGCATTGAATTGGCTGTAAGAATCAAACTCTTGGTATATGGTGGGTACGCTGCGTACTTCTTAAAGAATGAAGGGTGTCGGAACACCTTTAGGATGTAGTTGAGCATTAGATTGGCTGTAGGATGAATGTTTAGTATATAATAAGTCTTCGCTATCCATTTAGGTTGAGGAGAATGCTTTGGGGTTCAGACTCGGCGCTTCCTTAGGTGACTGTCATCACGGGGAGGAGAAAACTCACCTCGACAACCTTGGACTATCCTCAGGTGCGTCGAATGATACCGCATACTTCTTAAAGAATGAAGGGTGACGGACCGGCTGCAGGATGTAATCAAGTATCAAATTGGCTGTTCAGTGGCATACGGAAGATCTCTCACTGGCCGACATACTCAGTCCTCTTTCCCAGGACCAAGCGAGCTAACCGCATCAAGGACGTCAAGGCTGCAGCCAATAGTGGAGATAGTGCGGCGATCAATATCTACTATACGCACTCGATCTTCAAGCAGTACTTTGCTCCAGCCGAACGGTCGGCGCAGCGGAGCAGGATGGCTGCAGGAGGTGCCACGATCCGAGAGCCATGCATCTAATACCAACAGAAGTTAGGTTACAAAGAGACACAGGTGTGCAGAGAGGAAGCGGACAATGATGCTACACATAGAGTAACCCGGGGAGGCAGCAGTGCATGCAGGGCCCGGCCAGGCCCGTACCAACTAGATACTACGCATTTTCCATGCAAGATCCTTTTGGCTGTCCATATGGTTCTGGTTGGGGAAAGCAGTGTGCTATTCAATACAGGCACCTCGTTAGGTGATGAAGACCGCAGGAGGACAAGAGTGCACACCTCAACAACCCCAACTAATCACCATAGGATCGTCAGTATCACCAGCATCCAGGTCTTCAAAATTGAACAATCGACAGAGAAATATTAGCGAGGAAGAGGAAGAAAGCGAAGAACAAGCCTGACGAGGTTATATGGCTTTTTCGATGACATGAGGCAGGCGAGAAGCCATGACGAGGGGCGTAACAAATGATGAAAGTCCGCTCGGTAAGTTCCTGTCGACTGAGATGCGCCACTGGCACTTCGAGTTGCTGTTAACTCCGTAGTCGCTCTCTTTGAGGTCGTCGGCACGCGACCGTTTCCTTCCCTGGTCTACCCAGAACGGATACTCGCATTGTCTGCACCGCTTCACACGCTACCTGTACAACAAGGGACGACGCCGTCAACATCGCAGCATCGCAAAAAATGAGAACTCAGTGACACGTATAGTCCTGGCGATCACTGACCAGAGGGATGTCGACGACAGGAGAGGCATGACAGCTCGGCCCGCAATGAAGGGCGCTTGCGTCCCAACAACCAGTGCACTCTTGCTGTCGTTTGTCGATGTCAGAGTGCCGGGCCCGGGTCGAAGAGGACGGGAGGTGACAGTGACGAGAGCAGGCCTGATGAAGGAGAATGATCCTCTTTGCCGGACCAAGCAGCGCCGGTCGGAGCTGCGCTAGACAACGGGGTTTCTATAAGTGGGCGCGTAACGGCATAGCATACCTTACGTAGCAGGGGAAATGTGTCGCAATCGTGGACTCGTGCGACTGACTTCCACGGTGTCTCCTATGGCTGGCACGCACATGAAACGCTCTCGATGACCACACCTACGGGGCATTCGAATGAGCACTGAGGGTACTATGCACCGAGAAAGTGGGAATATAGCTCACCAGTGAACGTGTTATGATGATGCACTAAATCACGCTGGACGTTAAAACATGGGACATCGGAGAAGGCAGAACGACCTACCATGCCAGAATTATGGAAGGCGTGTACATGCCCAACCGGCGCTCCCACAATTTTCTTGGCAAGCCATTACATCTGTAGTGTTACGAGTATCGTCGAACAAAACAAATAAGAAGGATTTGAACGAGACGAGCCAAATCGAAAGGAGACTCACGGGATGGTGAGATCTGTGAGAGTCAGCGTCAGGGGCCGTCTGGATATGCGGTTCGCCACATGTGGACCAGACGACCGTCTGGCAGATCCCCTGTACAACATTCATAAAAAGGTCTAGAACGTGGTCACGAATAAAGTCAGCTTTGCGCTTGTCCAAGGTGTCGTTAACTGACCTCTTCCGTCATCACCCCCTCGTTATCGATGGCCGCAAGAAGGTCGCTAAGCGGTACGCTCGTTGATTGGAGAAGTGGCATGATCAACGACAAAGACAACAACTCACATGTGCCAGTCTGGCTCTTCATCTGTGGAATTATGCACCGTGGCACTTCGTTCGTGAGCCTGTTTCAGAGTAGCGAGGGGTGCATTATCCATTACCGTCATCAATGAACGGCCTCCGCAGCATACTAAGCGACATTTTCGTGACATGGCTGCCTACCGTTTTGCAGATATGCACCAGACACTGGGTTAGACAGGACTATCCCCACTGAACTTTGTTCAATCGGCCAGTCGGCCATCATGGTTGGTGTCACGGGTCAAGCCGGTCAAGCGTAACTTAGCATCGCGTTGTTGACACTTGTGTACGTATTTGTCAACGCGCTGCAAAGCGGCTGCATCGATCCGAGTAATACCGATACCGATATCCTATATCCTGACTTTCCTTTTTATTTATTTTTACTAGGTGTCGACCCTGTCGACTAGGACCTTGCTTGGGTGTTTGTATGAGGTGAGACTATTTATTTGTTTGGTACTCTATGTCGTTTGCGTTACTCGGACTTGAAAGGATGGAAAGCAAGCCTGAAGTTGCGGTGTGGCATTGATGCTGTTCAGCGCTCACTAAGTGTTTATCGTCATCGTGCCGTGACGGCCCCGTCTAGGGTCCTCGGATACTGGGGCTAGATCATCCAGTGGCTCAAATCTGTCACCCCCACCAGCAGCCTCAAGAAGTGCATTCAATTTTTTTGGTGAGTTATTGATTATTGGCATCCTCCCTTCAGAGTTCGGACTTATGAGCTCATCCGTTTTATTCCCCAGCGCGCTGCACCTGCATGCGGCCTTAGTGACTCGAACCAGACGCGTTCCCGACCCTGGCGGCCGCCTCTACCGAGTTTCGCGTTGTGCTGGGGCGTGCGCGACCATGTTCGACCACCTGCAACCATCTAACCCTGTTTTCGCTCCCGACCTCGCTGCATTTGCTTGCGGCCTTGTAGACTCGAACCTGACAACGTTTCCGACCCTGGCAGCCATCTCTACGAAGTTTTGTGTAGCACCGAAACATGCGCGACTCTTTCCGACTACCTGCAACAGACCGACCCCATTCCCATTTCTGACCTTGCTGCACCGGCGTGCAGCCCTAGCCTTTCGACCCCCACTCGTCCGTGATCACCGAAACCAATATACGACAGCTCGCGATCCGCAGAGGCCCGCATGACACCATGACGGTGCGACAGTGGTGACCGTGACTCAGAAGATGGGCCCTGATGGGGTGACAACGACAAAGGCGGTTGATGCGGCGACGATGAGGGTAGAGGGGCTGTATATTATGACTGTTACTGTACTTTTTTTTTGATAACCCATGGTATTAGCTCCCGAAAAACCCACTACCAAAATAAAACAACCTCATGTTGTCTGTACCAACACGGCGAGTACATATTAACAGAAATCCGGAGCCTGCAAACAGAGAACTATGGCGTGTTTCGGGAATTTTCTCTCCAAGTTTCTCTCATTTTCGGCTGTTCCCATTGGAATGTCTCACCTGTCGCTGTCCCCCATCGCTCTTCCTCCATCTTCCGTCGCTTCTGAATCTTGCCACATACACATATAGTGTCACACTCCCTGTTGCTCATTAACGCTCATTTTCCACCCTACCATACGCCACAAAGAGGCGTGGGAACCTTCAGAGTTGAAGGCTTCCCATTGGCTCATGTTTGTTGCTGAGCGCTGAACTCCTGAGTTGCACCGGTGTGAACTCCTGAGTTGGTAACGTCGAGTTGCCAGCTCGACTTGGACCGCATCGACTCGTGGCAACACTACTTCCGAGGCAGCGACCAGGGGAAGGAATTTATAAACGAGTCTTTAAAGCCTTGGTGCTGTGAGCGAGGTGTCGAAAATTCAACGACTACGCCTTACCCACCTGCGCAAAACGGAATTGCTGAAAGAGCAAATTGAACATTAGTCGAGCTAGCACGTGCAATGAAAATCGGGCAGGACTTACCCGAGTTCTTATGGGTGCATGCAGTACCTCACACGAGTTAAATCAGAAATCCCCCATCCAAAACACGACACCATATGGGCTTTGATTTCAGAAGAAACTGGACTAGATGACAACGTCCGACTTAGCTATTATTTACTAGTATATCGTATGGCCTTTACAGTATCCAAGAGCGGCATGGGGCCGGACACTACATATGTAGATCCTAAAAAATCTGAGTACAAACGGAGAGTATCGACGTGAATTATCACCCACTTTGATATGTTACATAACGCCCGCGAAGCAAGGGATTAGTGGGAGGGGACCCCGCCGCGTGGGCGTCGGCACTGGAATTGGTCAAAATAGAGCAGATAACAAATATGGAGAGAAGGGAAAGTGGGCAAGACACGAGAACCATGATGAGAGCGAAGACGAAAGCAAGGCCAAAAGCAGGCAGGTGTGCAGTGTGCACTTGAGTCTTGAGATAGCAGAGGAGGAAAATAGTCGGCTAGACAAACACGGGAGTGACGCAGAAGTTGGCGCAGAGACCGGCTACGACTGCCACGTCTGCCGCCCTGTCTTTGTGAGCGGTGGCGAGTCCTCGCAGTCGCTCTCTTTGAGGTTGTCGGCACGCGAACGTTTCCTTCCCTGGTCTACCCAGAACGGATACTCGCATTGTCTGCACCGCTTCACACGCTGCCTGTACAACAAGGGACGACGCCGTCAACATCGCAGCATCGCAACCAATTCTAAAAATGAGAACTCAGTGACACGTATAGTCCTGGCGATCACCGATTAGAGGGATCTTTGCCGACGATAGAAGAGGCATGTCAGCCCAGCTCGGCTCGCATTAAAGGACGCTTGCGTCCCAACAACCGGCGCACTCTTGCTGTCGTCCGTGAAAGCCGGAGCGCCGGGCCCGGGTCGAAGAGGACGAGCGAGGTGACAGCAACGAGAGCAGGCCTGACGCAGCAGAATGATCCTCCTTGCCGGACCCAAGCAGCGATGCCAGTGGTTGGAGCTGCGCTAGACAACGGGGCTTCTATAAGTGGGCACGTAATGGCATAGGTTGGAAGGGGTGGTCCAAACGCTTACCTTACGTAGCCATGGAAATGTGTCGTAATCGTGAGCTCGTGCGACTTCCATGGTGTCTGTCGCCTATGGCTGGTATGCACGTGAATGCCCTCTATGATCACACCTTACGCGGCATGAGTATTGAAGGTACTATGGACCGAGAAAGTGGGAATATAGTTTGCCAGTGAACGTGTTATCATGACGTACTAAATCACGCTGGACATTAAAACATGGGACGTCGGAGAAGGCAGAACGACCTACCATGCCAGAATTATGGAAGGCGTGTACATGCCCAACCGGCGCTCCCACAATTTGCTCGGCAGGCTATGAATCAGTACATCTGCAGTGTTACGAGTATCGTCGAACAAAACAAATAAGACAAAAACCCCACAAAAATGATGTAGAAGGATTTGACGAGACGAGCCAAGTCGAAAGAAGACTCACGGGATGGTGAGATCTGTAAGAGCCAGCGTCAGGGCCGTCCGGATGTGCGGTTCGCCACCTGTGGGCCGGACGAGCATCTGGCAGATCCCCTGCATAGCATTCACTTGAGAAAAGGTCCAGAACGTGGTCACGAATAAAGTCAGCTTTGCGCTTGTTCAAGGCGTCGTTAACTGACCTCTTCCGTCATCACCCCCTCGTTATCGATGGCCGCAAGAAGATCATTAAGGAGTACGCTCGTTGATTGGAGAAGTGGCACGATCAACGACAAAGACAACAACTCACACGTGCCAGTCTGGCTCTTCATCTGTGGAATTATGCACCGTGGCACTTCGCTCGTGAGCATGTTTCAGAGTAGCGAGGGGTGCGTTATCCATTGCCATCATCAATGAACGGCCTCCGCAGCACACTAAGCGACTTGTTCGTGACATGGCTGCCTCCCATTGTGCGGACATGCACTCCACAGCACCAGACACTGGGTTAGACAGGACTGTACTCACGGACTGGAAAAGGGCTCACGTGGCCCAGCCGGTGCTCGGGCAATGGGAGGCCGTAGTCTTGCACAAGTGTCCTTTGCATAGGCAGAACAAGGTTCGAAGCGAGATTCTCGACAACAAAGCCCGCGGAGAGGGTTCGAGCCACCGGTACAGATTGAGCTTGCGTACCCATGCCAGCCTATGCCAGCCAGGTCCCTATGTCCAGAAGTCTAGTTTCGCCTGCTAACCGCACTTGGCCTCCTCGGTAACGCTGGAGTTCTCGTTAATGACAGCAGTGAAACATTTGCAGCACGATAACTCTAGTCAGCAACTATGACAGAGTGCGTGCGAAAAGTGGAAGGGAACGTACAGTTCGCGAAGAAGAACCACCCTACGATGAAGATGAAGACGGCGCGGAAGAGTCGGTGGTGCCTAAGGGTGCGGCCTCGAGGCTTTAAGAGGACGCGCTGTGCAAAGCAGCCAAGGCAGTGTGGGGATCGGTCTTGTCAAGTGGGGATTGTGAGGGTGTGTGTGTAGGGACGGAGGTGGGAGACTCGGAGAAGGGATGGCGGGCGGGGAAGCGATATCGACATGAGGGCTGTGCGAGGGCTGTTGGTGCGAAACTGAGTCCAAAATTCACTCACATGCAAGGCAAGGATGAGGATGCGATGACGGGTGACAAGGACTCAAATGGCAAGGCATGAGGAGGGCGAGCGCGACAAAAACCCGTGGGAACCCGCGGTTCGGGTACGCGTTTGTTGAGGCAGGCCACCTGTACCCGACAATACCCGACCCGACCCGTGCGGGTTTTCCCTGCCAATCACTACATGTTTTCAATACTACGTCAATAAATATGCAGACCATCACTCATTTGAGGTGGTGGTCCAGAATCAGACTCTAGCCTGAGATGGTTCGCTGGTCGTGCTTCGCCCATTGTTCGCCTATCGATGGTTTCTGCTCCAGTCCAGTTACTCTCTGTCCGAGCCGCTCCGGAAAACCCTCCGTCAACTCGCATGCTTCGATCCCACTCTCAGAATTTGGACCTTCACTTTGTACATGTACAGTACCGATAATACAGTAGAATTTTGTCTCGAAAATCATGCAAATTGGCATTGTTCTCCTTTTATTCTTGTTCGGTTGCCGTTAGCGCCACTTTCGGCTGTCGCCTTATGGAGATGCTTCAATATCCCACGCCTTCTGATTCTGCATTACGGCGATGTTGGTGACCGCCGCCGAGTATTCCGAGTCACCGTACTATTCCCATATCATTGCGGTCAGCTTGAACGCCCACCACCGTGGACAGCATCCCCCTCATGCATCAGCAGCAGCGCATTACCAATATTCTCCCTCTAATCCTGCTATCTTTTTCAACTCCTCCGCGTATGACTCAATTACTAGGTATTTCCCTTCGGACGTCCAGGGTCAACATCAACACAGCCTGGTTCCCGTTCCTTCCGGCTACTCGCACTATAATGATGGCCTCGATCACCATGGGCACTATGCCCAACCCCCAATCCCGCCGATTCTCCCGTTTTCTAGCTATTCCGAGCTCGGTCATGCTCTCGTGGAGAGCCCTCCACCGGAGTCTCGACCCATCAACCACGGCTCTACTGCCCTTCCTAGCCTTCCAATGTCATCCTCATCCGCTGCTAAATACGAACAATTCGAGAACCTGGTTGGATTAAACCCCGTCAAAACCGAATACGCTTCAGGCGTCAAAGGACAGCCCTTTTTGCCAATGACATCACTTAGCACCCTCCTGCTCTCCAGCGAGTTGGCGTTACATCCAAATGAGGAGAGCCAAGAGCATACCCATGTTTCCCCCACTCCAGCGGGGACATATGGCCACCCATATCACCGACCACACGTGGGCGATTCGTTCCGCCTGCAAGACCCTGCCATGTACCTGGGATATACTTCTATGCCCCCATCTAGGGTTTGTTCGCCACCTCACGTCCCGTGTCATTTATGCTTACCTCGTGGATAGCGACGCCCTCCCCTCGCAATACCGGGGCAGCTTGCTTATTCTCCTGGCGCGCGTGAGCCCACGCCGCTTTCCTCGTTGTTCTCGTCGTCTGATATCGGGACGCCAACATTAAACACACAACTCGACACGAACGCGGCAAGCTCGTCGCAGGTACCACCGCCGGCGTCGGCACCGAACCTCATGGCCAGGCAAGGCGTGTTGATGTTGCCATCGACAAAACGGAGTGCACGGCACAAATCTCCGATGGCCTGCTTGTTCTGCCGTGTGCGGAAGATCGCATGTGGAGTGCCACCCGTGGGAAGCGCTGACCCGACATGTGAGTGAGTGGTACCCTTGATTTCTGATCGGCGAATATCGCTAACCCCGATTGCAGCCAGTGTGCACGGCGCTCATGCAAGTGTGAATACCCCACAATGTCGCGGCGTGGGCTCCATAAGCGCCATGATAATGGGCGCAACCACCACAAGGAATCCGAGGACGCAGATAACGTTCCTAATCCATAGTTGTTCGCAATCATCCTTTCCATTTTCTTTCCTTTCTTTCTTTCTTCTTCCATGCATGCACACGCACACATTTACCCACACTCAACAAACGACTCAGGCTTTATATCTTGATCACTTGGCTTTTACCATTGGTCGGTTGTATATAATGCTCGCACCTCTCGTCTCACGCTCTGGATTCCTCGTTTAACTTACTTGCATTAATTTACACATCGTATGTTTACTAACTTATATACTACTAGCTAGCGACTGCGGACCGGCCCTTCGGGCCGGCCTGTGTGCATGTCAGCTCTTTTTGCATGTCGCATTCGTAAAGTAGCTGCACGCAGCACGTTTTGTCACAAGATGGCTGAGAAACTATTTACACAAGGAGGAACGCTACAATTACATGTTTGCGATGACTCAGGAAGGATGGTTTTTCAGTTTTTCTGGTGCGGTTTCTTGTTTGATGAATGCATGAAGTTGGCGCACTTACTTTATCGAATCCCAGATTTTGTCATTTACTTCTTTTTCAGAGGCTTCAGCCTTGAGTCTACCTTTTAGTTGTGATGTAGAAGGAGAGGAGAGTGTCTGCAAAGATTCCGATGTGTTTGCCGGTTTGGCACGGTTGCGTGCAGGCGCTGGGAATATACAAATCCTTCATTTGCGACACCAATTCGGCATCCACACTGCGAGCAAGGTCTGTTGACTGTCCATTGACATTGGATATCTCGTGTGCAGCAAGAGAACGCTTCTTTGTACCTCGAAACACTGTCAGAAAGATAAGGTCAATCCATTTTATGGTAGGAGAAATTTAGAATACGGTCTGATGCTCTGATGCTTTGTGACGTCTCCCTTTTTTCGGTTGACGTCGCGCTTGTGCAAGCGGCGCAATGGAAAACGTCTAAGCCCTGCAAAAGATGGGGCAATGGGAATCCTAGAGCGGTGACTCAGTACCATTTATGATTTAATATACGAAACGTAACTCACCGTCGATCAACATCGTCGAAGATCCTGTTGGCTTCTTTTGCAGGGTATTCCGCCTTGACCCAGTCACTCACCCACGTGACTAGGTGGTCCCTGAACGCGCCCTTCAATTGGTGTAGTAAGTCCAGTGAAAGAAGCTCGTAAATATCGGCACGAGGGAAGCCATCTGTGAACGGCTGAAAAAAGTGATATAGTATCAGCAAGTCAACGGAATAACGCAGAAAGAAGACAGGGACCCAGAGACACGCTGACGTTCACGGATTGGAGCCGAAGCACCAAAACTGTTCGATATACCGCGTAACCGTGCGTAGCGCTTGGATTGACCATCTGGAATGAGTGGGCAATCATATGGTACGAGTGAAAGTTGCGAAAGGCTGAGGGACCAAACTAACAATGACGTCGTCAACTAGTCCGTATTCGTCCCATAATGGTCCTAACTCGAACCCCTCAACTAACAATTTAGTAAGTACCTTTGAACGGCGCCCATATTTTTTGGAATCGAGGCCGTTTGCAGGCGCAGTCTAAAATGAACGTAATATGTACCTTGGACACCAGCCTTGCACAATACAGTACAGGCAAGTAGCGCCAGGCTGCTCCGGATAGTCAGCGATGTAGGGGCCAAGCCCATACACTACCTTCCTGAAATGATCGTCTGCAAAGCGGAAAACCTCTGGTGTTGTCATACCGCGTTTCAGCGTTTCGAGGATCTTAGCGGCGAGTGAAGAGTGTAGAAGCTGGCGTCGGAATTTGCGAAAGGCAACATCATTACGAAATTCGTGACTCGCTAAACCAATCAATGAAACACAGATAATGCGCAAAATATCGAACTTACTTTTGGGAATGGCTAGAAAGCCAAGGAGTATAACACCGTTGCGATGCACTCGTCGGACGTTGTTGTGTATGTTGCCAATAGACAGGCAAACGGGCCAATATGCATTGTTACCCGTACCGACGGATACTGTAGTTTTGTCGCTGCCAAGAATGATAGGGCAGAAAACGGAGCCATGCGTCTCTGGATCCTTCGATGTTCTAAAAGCGTGAATGCTGGATCCACAAAAGCTAACGCCGGTGATGACCTACCGTCTGGCGCCAGGCCCATATCCCAGACATGAAATTTTGAAACCGACGCACTCCGGACGACAAGCGTTCTTGAAAGGGTGCGAGATCAATTCCCTTTTTGAAATCGAGATTGGACAGGAGGTTGTGGACAAGAATGCGAGGGTCGCGGAACCAGACATCGTAATCCCCTTCCATCCACGATGGAACGAAGTCGAGTTCCGTTAAATTGTAGCGTGAAGGATTGCCATTGGACCTCTCCAAGAGAAATTTCGTCGATTGTGTGGTACATTTGTGTCGCTTTTGAAAATGGTGGTTTGTCATTGTGAGGAGCAAGAGACGCAGCCCAGAGGCTAAGAATGAAGTCAATGTCCCCGGAATAAGAAGTCCGCGACTTCAAATTCAACGCGATTATTGAACGGTCCCCAGTCGTCGGGTCTTCGATCCGAATCACGTGGAAGGGGAGGGGTGCATGCCGGTAGTTCGTTACCATCCTTGTCGCAGATTTTCCCTACAATTTGACAATAGTTCGTAATGGTGAGCGGTAAGACGGTACATCGCGCACCATTGATGTCGGGGTGGTACATGTGGAGGGTCAGGATCCTGCTGACCCCTATCTCTGGGCGGTGAGGAGTTTATACCTTGTTCAGGTTCTGGGCTGATGTCGGACCTGAGTGGTCCAGTCGACATGAGGAGGAGACGACATGCGGTCAGGAGATTGCTCGTCATCTTGTGATCGATGCGAGTGCTGAGATCCCAAACTGTCGACTGAGGGTGACAGCACCTTGAACGGAGGTGGGCTGTGCTGTCGTTCGACTTCTAAGGCATTAGGATGCAATGTCTGGTGCGTCCCGTATTGCTACGAAAGTGCCAGGGACAATAGGCGCAAGGAAGAGGAGGAGGAGAGCCAAGTGCCTGAGTGTGAGCATCGTGAGCGTTCCAAAGACGTAGATCCCCTGGTAGCATATTGGAAAGACGGGATCAAAGGTGTAAGGCATAATATAGAGGAGGGGCGTGGTAAAATCCAATATCGAAAATCGCCTAAGTCTAGGTTATTACCGCGATGCCGTTTCACTTATACTACCATCCTACCTCGCCTCATCCTGGCAATATTGACAAAGGTCGACAAAAGTCGTTCGACTGCTGTCGTCCAAAGAGAACTCATGGCTAAAGCGCAAGCCAAGGAGGACCGCAGGCTCGCTACGAAACGGACCATTGAGGGCGTAGCTGAGTTCGAGTCTGGAGACATGGTCTCGGAAGACGAGTTCGACGCTTCTCCCCGTCTAGCATTCACTTCACAGGCGCAGCCATCATCGCCCCAGTCCCGAACAAATCTCTTCCCTGCCAGTGCTGAAAACAGTGACGTAGAGATGTGCAATCATGACGGCGACTTCGATCAAGCCTTGCCGTTTAAGCCACCCAGCGACGCCAAGGGCTCAGTCACCGCTGAGAGGCGTTCTGAACCGATTTTCGTAACGTGAGGTCTTCGCTCACATTTTCCATTACTGTAACATGCTAACTCTTGACCAAACAACCGTTTTTTTGATTGGAATCGCAGCAAAAAGCGAAGGCACGACCAGACTCACAGTGACGCTAAGCCAACATCTGAACCTCGTGCCCCCAGCTGGGCTTCTCGTGCCGCTGCTCAGATGGTGATGTCCCGTAAATCTGGTCCTGGTCGTTCTGGCTCTGGCTCTGCCCCCCCCTCTCTCATGCATACCAGCGCGCCCTCTGTACTTACCAACAATGTCAAGGTTATCAGTCGCGTGGCACCGCCACTGGCTGGGGTACAAGCCGAGCCGAATGATACAGGAGTGAATAGTGATGCTGGTCTCTCCGACAATGATGAGATGAACGGTAATGAGCGAGAGGCAGCGGTTAACAGCCCCCCCCAAGGGTAGGAGGCGCGTCACCAGTGATGTGCGTTATTTACTTTCATTTCCATTACCACCTACTTGTCGTCATTTACATCAATACAGGAGCCCGTAATCCGAAAGCCATCAAAGGTTGGAGAGCCAACGGAATTGAAGAAAGCGCGAAATGAAGAACTTCCGGCTTGGCTCGATGGCAAATGGTTCCGCCAAACTTGGGATGTTCCCACCAAGCTAGCGGTTGAGACGATGCAAAGGATCTGGGATGGGTCTGGTGGCCGTGACTACGAAATCACGGCAAAGCACTGCCGTCTATCAAAAGGTATGTCGTAGGTCTGCTCTTGGCCATATAACTAATAACCTCGTTCAGGCTGTCCAACGCCTTGCAGACTCGTGGCGAAACGTCGTTGGTTCTAGTGGCGTTGCATCCTTGTGACGCATTTTGACTCTGATGCTACCTTGAGACTCGGATGCGGAACGTCAAGGATTCGCCAACTACCACCTTGCCGATCTTCGCTTTGCGTACAAGCAATCTAACCTTGTAGATAAAAAGGTGAGCTCTGATGAAATAAGCCTTCTATATCCGTCAAACCGACTCGAACAATGGCATTTTAGAAATGGAAAGGGCTCTTCCGCAACCCCTTGATCCTCCAGGTGTTTGCTGCTCACCTCTCGGCCATTGATGGTTCCAAGGAGATCCCCGGTTTCGACAAAACTCCTGCTTATGGTGCATTGGGTCTGAGCGTGGCGTCGGTAAGTGTTCTAGTATGTATTTTACTGAGCTATGCTAACTTGTGCTAGGTGGAGCGAGCACTGAAGCTTGTTGCAACTGGCACGCTGACAATCGATCTGGTCAATGCTGCGAAGGGTAAGACCATGAACCTCCCTAAGACCATGAATGTTGGCAGCGGCAAGGAATCGACGCGCCAGACATTACCTTCAATAGCAGTGTCGAACAAATACTCATTCTCCTGACAGGCGATCCTCCTCCCTCCTCCTCCCCCCTTCTCTCCATAAACAAAAAAACGGTGCGTAACAGTCCCATCCTTTTAAACCCGACTCTCCGCGTCCAACAAAAGCCTCGAGGTCTACACGACCTATCGCAGGCCCAGGCACCATCTCTAGCAGATTACGGGGTCCGTGACCGGAAAGCAGCTGTCTTGGGTGACGACGCGCAAACACCATTTTGTTACTAATGATGGTCAGAGTCAGTCGGTTAGTGCTAACGGACCCAAGGCAGCCAGGACCCCTCCGTGTAGACCCGGAACGGGTGAAAAAAACAAAGCATGCGTATTTTTACTATTCATATCTCCCTGGATCGTTCTGATATTGATGACAGGCCCTCCAGCTGCCACTCAACCGCTGTGACACGACCATAATTATCTACTGCAAAATGATAACGTCACCCCCATGCTCATGAGCGAAATGCCACGCTGCATAATTCCACAGATGGAGAGACAGACGGGCACCTGTGAGTTGTTGTCTTTGTCGTTGAATGTGCCACTTCTCCAATTAGCGAGCGTGCCACTTAGCGATCTCCTTGCGGCCATCGATAACGAGGGGGTGATGACAGAAGAGGTTTAGTTAACCACGCCTTGGACAAGCTGACTTTATTCGTGACCACGTTCTGGACCTTTTCTCAAACGAATGCTGTGCAGGGGATCTGCCAGACGCTCGTCCGGCCCACAGGTGGCGAATCGCACATCCGGATGGCCCCTGACGCCGGCTCTCACAGATCTCTCCGTACCATGAGTCTCCTTTCGCTTTGGCTCGTCTCGTTCAAATCCTTCTACATTATTTTTGTGGGGTTTTTCTTTCTTTGTATTGTCTGACCATACTCGTAACATTCCCACCTATCACAGATGTACTGATCCATAGCCCGTCGAGCAAGACTCCGATTATGGGAGCGCCGGTTGGGCATGTACACGCTTTTAATAACGCAGAATACTCCTTGCATGGTAGGTCGTTCTGCCTTCTCCGGCGTCCCATGTTTTAACGTCGAGCGCGATTTAGTGCATCATCATAACACGTTCACTGGTGAGCTATATTCCCACTTTCTCGGTGCATAGTACCCTCAGTGCTCATATGAATGCCCCGTAGGTGTGGTCATCGAGAGCGTTTCATGTTCGTGCCAGCCATAGGAGACACCGTGGAAGTCAGTCGCACGAGTCCACGATTGCGACACATTTCCCCTGCTACGTAAGGTATGCTATGCCGTTACGCGCCCACTTATAGAAGCCCCGTTGTCTAGCGCAGCTCCGACCGGCGCTGCTTGGTCCGGCAAAGAGGATCATTCTCCTTCATCAGGCCTGCTCTCGTCACTGTCACCTCGCTCGTCTTCTTCGACCCAGGCCCGGCGCTCCGGCATTCACAAACGACAGCAAGACTGTGCTGGTTGTTGGGACGCAAGCGCCCTTTATTGCGAGCCGAGCTGGGCTGACATGTCGTCGGCAAAGATCCCTCTGGTCGGTGATCGCCAGGACTATATGTGTCACTGAGTTCTCTTTTTTAGAATTCGTTGCGATGTTGACGGCGTTGTCCCTTGTTGTACAGGCAGCGTGTGAAGCGGTGCAGACAATGCGAGTATCCGTTTTGGGTAGGCCAGGGAAGGAAACGGTCGCGTGCAGACGACCTCAAAGAGAGCGACTACGAGGACTCGCCGCCACCGCTCACAAAGACAGGACGGCAGTCGTGGCAGGTCTCTGCGCCAACTTCTGCATCACTCCCGTGTTTGTCTATCCAACTATTTTCCTCCTCTGCTATCTCAAGACTCAAGTGCGCACTGCACACCTGCCTGCTTTTGGCCTTGCTTTCGTCTTCGCTCTCATCATGGTTCCCGCGTCTTGCCCACTTTCCCTTCTCTCCATATTTGTTACCTGCTCTTTTTGACCAATTCCAGTGGGGACGCCCGCCCGGCCAGGTCCCCCTCCCACTAATCCCTTGCTTCGCGGGCGTTGTGTAGCATATAAAAGTGGGTGACAATTCACGTCGACATTCTGCGTTTGTATTCAGATTAGTTAGGAACTACATACGCAGTAGTTTCCGGCCCTGTGCCGCTCTTGGATACTGTAAAGGCCATACGATATACTAGTAAATAATAGCCAAGTCGAACATTGTCATCTAATAGTAAATACGTCTTCGAGCCCCAACGTCGGAGTTTGTTCACTGCAGGTCGTGGATAGCCCGACCTGTCAAAACGTCCATCCCAATATGACAGAAAAGAAAGGACGCTCGGTTGTACTATGCCTGATCACTCATTCGGACGCGATCACTGAGTCAAACACATCGATTTTCTCACTCACCCCTGGTTCAATCCCCACAAAATTAAATACATAATGTCTAGTACTACTCTTTAATTCACTCGAACTTTTTTTTTGTTAAAATCTTGTTGTGTTGCGAAGCTAGAAAAAAGGCTCTGTGTCACGCTTGCCGACCAACGCCGTGTCGGGGTTCAATTTAGTGGCTGGCTACTTTCCGAAAGTGGAGGGAAGTGCACGTGAGTGGTCTTGCCTCTTCGGTCGAGCGGAGTCCCAAAGCTTCCAAAATGGGACCCTGACTAAGCGTGACCGTCTGACTCAGTGATCGCGTCCGAATGAGTGATCAGCGCTCAGGCCTCAGGCACAGTCCCACACATGTTGACCCGCTGGCGAGCGCCTCTGTGAGAACACATACTGAACGCGAAGAACAACTCATTGAACATCATCCTTACTGTCTCTATTGTAATAGACCACCGGTGACTTTGTTGGTCATTCTCACTCTAACAGAAAATCAGCCGAAGATCTAGAGTGCTCAGCACGTGCTCAAACTACTACCAAGCTCATCGAAAACAGAATACGTAAGTCCAGTCAGTGGCACCAATTTGAGGTGCAGGTGGTACACAAAATCCATGAGAAAGATGCAGTCAAACACAGATGAGGTTAATATAGCATGCACAAAGGCGAGAACAAGGGTCAGTATGGAAATCGGAGCTTCTCCTACTAGACAAAGAATTTTTTGAAGTACCACTAGTGATTTACAGTGTCTTACAGTGTCAAAGAAAAGGAACATTCATCTACATAGGCTTCGGAGTAGCCAATTTGCATGCAAGGTCATACCCCCGTATGTGTTCAGCCGGTATTCTGGAGGAAGAGTAAAAGCACCGCAACTGATTGTCCCATCCAACGTGGATCTATTTCCATATTGTCACGATCATACAGCGAATGGTGCCCTGTAATAGGGAGAGGACCCCGCATCAGGATAGTAGATGGCTGGCCACTGATGTGAGTAGCGATAGGTCTTCCGGGGACCAAAGTAGGTGTTGTGTTGTTGCGAACCGTTGAACAAACTCAGAGGGCCTCTTTTTTTTTTTTTTTTTTTTTTTGAATCCATTTTTGTGCACCTGAGGGCAGATTACCCTATGTAGCACTACACTTTCGATATTCTACGCATCCATGTCTCTTTGCTTCCCAGGGTTCTACCCTTCTATCTTAGGTCTCCCCCGTTCCCCGTGGGGGAATGGCGTGGCTTCTTGTCAAGCGTTGAAGTTGGTGGGGCGTGCAAGCCGCCGAGGCGTGAGGTGCGATTGCGGGATCTTGAGATGGGTGTAATGATCGCTTCCTACGTCATCCGCCTTCTTCTTCGATTCTTGAGTGAACCTGGGTTGAAAGGTTCGGCAAGTCGAGGAGATGGGTTTTGTCGAGGATTGGGTGTGGGTGATGGGCGGGATTAATGGTGTGTGTTGTTAGTGTTGTTTCCTCTGCTCGCTTCTCCTTCCTCTGCTCTCCTCCGCTTCCATTTTCCTTCCTGTGTAATTCTCCCCGTCTCCTGAATAAACGTTGCTACTTGGACAGCTGTTTTCGGGTTTGTGATAAGCTTCGCATAGTCTGCGTCCGTGGGGCTGCGCTTTCTTGTAAGTGCCCATCTTTCGTGTGCATACGCCGGACAGTCGAGCAGGAAATGTTGCGCATTTTCAGTGTGGTGTCTACTCCTAGCGCGTAACTTGTTCTGCCCGCTTTCTCCGTCTTGATTAGGTGGAGGCCTAGCATCAGTCCTACTAACTCGGCTTCGAAAACTGTGTGATGTTTTGCGTCTCCTAAGTGATAGTGTAGCGTGCGAGGTTCGCTGCCTGGCCTTAGCAGCGTTGCGGCGGCTCCGACCTTTCCGTCTTGCGCGGAACCGTCCGAGTAGACCTTGATTTTCTCTGCGCCTTCTGCATCGGCCTTCTTGGACGCTTCTTTGCTGTCTGCTATTTCTGTGCTGAACGGTCTTCTGTACGCCTTGGCTGGGTTCTTGCCTGTAGGTGGGATTGTTTCAAAGTCGTTTGGCTTGATGTCGAAGGACTGCATAAGGTCGTGTAGAGGGGATTTGTGTCTTTTTGTCCTCTTGTTAGCGGCCTTTCTTGCGGGTTTGTGTAGAGGGTGCTCCGGAGGGAGAGTCGCAATGCGTGTTGCTGCTCTGTGGAGGTGTTTCTCTATCTCTAGTTGGATCGGGAGCGTGTATGCGAGCGCATTTACCGTGTCAGTGGGCGAGGTGCGTAGCCCGCCTGTGATAGCTAAAGTGCCTGCTCTCTGGACGGAGTCCAGCTTGTTCCTGCGTCTTCTCGTCTGCCCTAGTTCACTTGACGTTTCTAGTTTTCCCGAGTGGCTTCCCCAAACGTCTACTGCGTAAAGCGTTCTTGGTATTGCAACGCTGATGTATAGCTGGCGGGCACGCTTTGGTGTGATACCCCAGCTTGGTGCTGCCGCTCGCCTGATTTGTGACGCCCATTTTGTACCTTTCTGTAGGGCGTAATTGCGTTGCGTTCCCCAGTCTAAGTGTTGGTCGAAGTATACTCCCAGATACTTCGTGCTTTCGACCGGCTCTAGCGTGGTGTTGAGGAGGTCTAGTGGACGTCTCTCCTTTTTGTTGTTTCTGTGAGCGAAGTCCATTAGCGCTAGTTTGCTGAACTCGAAACGGGAGTTGTGGTCCTTTGACCATTCTATTGCGCCTCCTGCTCTTGTCATCATGTTTGCAAGGGTTTGGTGCGTTTCTGTGAAGTTGTTCCCTGTGGCGATGAGGATGGCGTCGTCAACATATGCCATTGCCGATTCGTTGACGCTTTCCGGAATGTCGAGTAGATCCGCGTTGTAGTATTGGTAGAGGGTCATTGAGAGCGGGTCGCCTTGGCCGATCCCGTTGTCGATTGGTATATTGTCTGACGTGAAGTCGTCGAATTTCAACGTAGTGAAACGGTTGTACAGGAGATTTTGCGTGAACTTCACCAATGCAGTAGGTACTTTGCGCTTCTTCATGTTATGGATCAGTCTCTCGTTCACAGCGTTCGGGAAGGCCCCCTCGATGTCTAGGAAGAGTACTGAGGTGACCTTCTTTTTGCGCCACGCGTCCTTTATCTGATAGGTGAGCGCATGCATGGCGTCTGTGGTGGTGCGAGCTGGGCGCCCTCCGTAGTGATGAGCTGGGAGTAGTCCATGTTTTTCCGAGTGGAAAGTGAGCTGCTCTGCGACTACGGACGTGAGTACTTTCGACATGGTGTTTAGGAGAGCTATCGGCCTGTAAGCCTTGGGGATGTCGTATTTGGGTTTGCCTGGTTTTCTGAGGACGACTGTTGTGAAAGTTTTCCACGGGGCGTAGTACAACCCGTTCTTGAAGATGGCTTTGTATATTTCCCACAGCCTGTCGACCAGGATGTCAGCGCATTTGATCAGCACTATATTTGGAATACCGTCTGGGCCAGGGGCTTTGAACGGGCCGAGGTGGGCGATGTGCTTGCGGATTTGTTCTTTGGTGATGTTATCCGCTTTGCAGATTGGCGCGGGGTAAGCTTGTCCTTGGCTGTTGATGTTTATCTCTTGAGGTTTCTTCGGGAAGAAAGTCTTCGCTAGGGCTTTGCTCTTGTCCGAGTTGTTGCTCACTAATCGCTCTCCTTCCGTGTCCGTGACCTTCAGGCTGGGTATCCTGGTTTTGCCCCCGTCGCTGGCCGGTGCTGATATATATCTGTGTGCCGTCCAAATGTCTGGGTCCGAGGCTTTTTCGAGCCAGTCTCGCCAATGATGTTTCTTTGCGTATTGGACGGTTTTGTCATACTTTTTGCAAGCGTTTTTGTGTTGGGCATGTATCGGATGGTCGGGCCATCTCCTGCTGTTGTACGCCTTTCTTCCCAGCTTGTCCGCTTCCCTGCGTAGCAGCTTCAGCTCTTTCGACCACCAGCGTTTAGACTTAGCGTTAATGTTTGTGACAGGCACTTCGGCTTTGATCGTATCTTGTATCGCTTTTGTCAGAGGGCCTCTGTTCTGGCATGCCATGCATGTCAAGTAGAAAAACAAGTTCATCACCAACAGTTGTGGAATGCAAACGTTCACGTATCCACCGAGCGTTGGATTAGCAAGCACGAGTAAGCCCGTGGTTACTGAGAAAGGGCATATCTCAGGCTCATTGCGGCTCATTGACAGTTGCCAGGTGAGCTACGCCGCTTCTGGGTTCGTGATTGATGGCTTGACCCATATACCCTCCGCTCAAACCCGTACATGTTCCCTCCCCTCTAGACAACTGGGCAACACCCCCATCTATCGTTATCACTTCTGGAAAGACTCAGATGTCTCTCTGTCTCAGACACGACCCATTAGGCTGGGACGCCGTCAAGACACCTCTGAGACCGTACCGCAGGAGCTGGACACAAGATCTACACCGCAGGCAACTGGCAAGCCCTCGGCTCTGACGACAGTCTTCATCAACAATGAAAAAGACATCGCCCTCCCACTCCCGAGGCCCCGCTGGACGCTTGCTTCCATGCTGCGTGATCCACCTCAAGCAATTCCATGCTAGAACTCGTGTCTATCGCTGAGTCAGATGCCACCCTTGCGAGCTCCGTGGTGACTGCCAGAACATCATGTCTGACGGCTTCATCACGGCTTCCACTTTCCAGAGAGCGGAAGACAGTTCATGGATCCCTACCCCACCCTACACCAATGCCAATGGACCTCCACAGCAAGACTTGCAATATCTTATGCTTACAGGTGATCTAACCCCCATGTACTGGGTGATCTCCCGCTTCCAGCTGACATGCACTACCTAACTTGGTCTGCTGATACTATATACTGGTCCACGTCCTCGGCTGGTACACACAAATACAAAGGTTCGAGCGTTCTTGCAGTATCTCACAATCCGACACACGCGTGTCGGAGATGTGATGACAGTGAATAATTGAGCGTGACCGATTATGTGTGCACAAGGTCTGCATGGACACCTGTCACGGGGTTTTCTCGGCATGCATTGCCAAGCACCGTGGTGGCGTTCACTGTGTTGGTGGGTATTGTTTCAGGTTCTTTGGTCGCTGGGTCCAAGGTTGGAGGCGGAACTAGGATCCAGGGGGCGGAGGTGGATTGGCTGGGATATTCTCCAGGACGTTGTCAGTAAGGCATATTCCGTGGCCATCAACGGACATGTCCGTGTCATTTCAGAACCACACGCCACATCATTTGGCCTACCTATGCAAACACACTGAAAGTTAGAAATGAGCTGGAGTGTCATATAATTATCTCACCCCAGTTGGTGCCCATAGAGCTACCGGCATGGGCCACCGTCCCAAGTGAATGGGGCCAACACCAGCATTACCCAAACGAGCATCGAGTGTCCCGTGCTGACCAGGCTACAGTGAGCATGACAGACAGTTGTGAGCTGCACGAACAGGAGGGGTGCTGTAAGGCTCACATGTCGCCCGCGGATAATGCAACCGCAACCTCCCCTTACTCATACATCGGTTGCTCTCGTGGATGAGCCTCACATTCTCCAAGAGGGTACCACTTGAGGTGATTGCCCTGTCGTTGAGAATTGGAATGGCTGGGGTTGACAAAACAGTTGCAAGTGTGGAAACATCGTGAGATCTATCGTCGGTCTGAGGTGCAAGGGTGAGGGCTCTGTTCAGAAATCAACAAAGACTTGCAGGTCACGTACCTATTATTGTAATTTTGCGGCCATCTCGACCCCTTCCTTGCCCTAACCAGGCAGGTAGCAGTGGTGATAGGAGGTAACAGCGTGATAGGGATGGTGAAGGAAGGCTACACATAGCGCAAGGGAAGGTGTGTGAGACCCACGTGGCTCCGTGTTTGGATCGCTTCGTGGGCCACACACACAGCTGAATGGCTAGTAGGAAATAGGAGAACTTCAAGTTGTGTGGGACTAGCGTTGCGGAGACGCGAGCAGTTCTGTTGAGTCTGGTCACTGGTCACTGGTCACGCACCGGAGTTTCCCACGGTTTGCAGTAGGATTTTGACTAGTTCTCAATAACGATAGACAGGGCCTGAGAAGGCTTTTGGCGACTTTTTGAAAAGCCCAGGCCAGTGGCCCAGGCTCCGGCTTGCATAGAAAAAACTCCATGTATTGCATACTGCTAGTTGTTACAACAGACTACTAGTAGCAACGCCCTGCCGCCGCCACTGATCCCACCTGCGCCACCGTGTCGCCGCTGCCCGCCGACCTCACTTCACTCGAGTTGTCAAGTCGTCGTCGGTGTTGCCAGTGTCGCTAGCCGTCGTGTTGTCACTGTCACTGTCCTGGTCCTTGCTGCCATCATCCTCGTCGTCAATGCCGCCTAGTCGTTATCGGCGGTGGGGCTTGCATGCCGCATGCGTGCTGCAAGGGATGGCCTCACGGCGGGGCTTTTGCGTGGCGCATTGGCGCCGTTCAGAGCGCCGTGTTGAGCGCCGTGTTGTGGCGGCGTCGCTGCGAGTTGGTGGTGGCGAGCAGGCGGGTTGGTATGTGGGGGCCTGTGCTGCGTCGGGGCGTCACGGCATCACGGCAGGGCCTGCGGTGAACGGGTTGCGTCGTGGCGGCGTGGCGTCAGTGCGGGTCACGCGCAGTGACGGGGGTGGTACTGGTGGACTGGCGAAAGGTGGAGGCGAAGCCGACGTGTAACGAGGCGGCAAAAGCGGGAACCTGCGAGGCTTGAAGCTTGAAGAGTGAGGCGCGGGATGCGCTTCTTGCATGTACTAGAGAGGTGGGGTGCGAGTCAGTGAGAAACGATACGAAAGAAGAAGAAAAAAGAATATATCTTGATGCACTGGGCTGAAGCCCAACTCGTCACCAGTCGCGCGTTCGTGATCATCGTCGGTGTCATTGTTACCGGGGTTGGCGTCGTCGGTGTCGAGTGTTGTCGCCATCATCCTTGCAGCCATTCGTCGGTGGTGGGGACTTGCACGCCGCGTTGGCGGTGGCAGGGACTTGCGCACCGTGTTCGGGTGCCGTCACGACGGGGGTTTGAGGCAGCTGGTCGGCGTGGTAGCGGGTCATGTGTCGCGATGGCATGGCGCCGGGGCGAGACTTTCACACGACGGGGTGGTGGTGGTAGTCTTGCGTGTGGCGAAGGACGGAGGCGAGGTCATTGGCTAGCGAGGCGGCGTGGCTCTGTGACATCAGTGAAAACGATGAGTTAAAAAACCAAAAAAGAAAACCAAAAACTCATCTCGATGCACTTTGTCGTCAGCCGCGTGTTCGTGACCATAGTTGCGGTCATGTGCGGCGGTGGGTGTGGGAGCCAAGGGATGGAAGGGACGGGGGTCATAGTGACTTGAGTGCCGCAGAACATACCCAAGAACATACCGTTACACATATGGTGACGTTAGCAAGTCCACGTTCGGCGAACAGGGACTATAGCCAGGAGCTGTGGGAGACATCGCGCCTGCGTGTCGCGGACTCTGCCCAATACTACGGAAAGAAAATTGGTGGACTCTTCGCCAATCGCCACCGTTCGATATAAGGGAGAGCCAACTCACCAAGATGACGTTTTCTGCGATACCGTGGCAGTCGTCCCTCTGAACCTCTCCTAGGTGACGACCTCTCAACCGTCTCCTCGAAAGACGACCGCATTAGGGTTCCGGTGTCCGCGCGGTCAATACAAGGAATAAAACTAAAACTCAAGGCAGAAGCCCAAGGCGAGGGGGTTCAAGTCAACGAGTCACGCGTTGCGTGACTGGCATACCCACATACGCTTGTCATTTTTTCATGAAGTCTATTCAAGTGCGTGTGCCAATGTCAATGCATACTGGCATCATTTGCAGGCCTTCCCTTGGGCTTTCTCATTGTCGTCACCCCCGACGACTCAGACGCGACCGCAATGAGATTGGCAGCAGCAGCAGCGCACCCGCGCGCACGCACGGCCCTGCCACCCCAAGCGGTAGATTTGCAAAATGACCATGGCAGGTTGACTAAAATTAACTCAATAGTCGGGTCCAGGTCGTTCTCACCTTCAATCGGTTTGTTTGAGTTAGCTCACGTCAAAATAAAATAAAAATACACCCCCCTGGGTATTTCAATAAGAACTTGAAGCGATCAGTTCCTCGGTCGTGTGCATACGCTAAGGAAATGCAGCAAGTTGCCTTTCAGCCCTTTCTTCAGTTTGCGCTGGCGAAATGGGGTCAGCATGGGGAAATATGATGTGTAAGAACCTGCATTCTCGACAATATCCTGGATTGCCAACTTGGAGACCCGCGCGAACTCCGGGGACTTGAAAATGGCCGCAATGAGTTCTGCTCCATGGTTAACATTACCATGCAAGGCCAGAACTCGGATGCATGCGTGCCGTCTTTGCGCTCCGACTTCAGCGCACTGAACTTGTTGTCTATTCGTCAGTCACGGGGATCAGGACCGTGTTGTCGCTGTTGTCGTTGTCACAACTTTCGAGTCGCGATCATCGTCTCAGGTCATGGCTGGTGGCACACACGACTCGAGGCTGCGTTGAACTTGACTGACTGATTGCCTGCCGCCGCCGTCGGCGTCTTGGTAGAGGTCGCGGGCAGCTCTGTAAATGAACCGACACTCACGTAGCTTGGGTGCCCTTGACGTTATCACGGTCATCATAGTCGTGGTCTCCGAGCCGCAGTCGTCGCCAATATCAGTTGTGGACCTGTGCTCATCGTCATCAGCGTAACTTAGCCGTGGTCGGTTGTCGGCGGCGCCGTGTGTGACTCGGAGCTGCTTGCCGCTGCAGTCCTCGTCCTTATCGTCGCAGTCATCGTGGTAGTTGCGGACAGCTCGGAGGAGCTGAAGTGAGTTGAGTATTGGCACCTTGGTTGGAGGACACTCACGTATTTTGGATACAGCGTGGGCGTGCCCCTAGACGTTGTCGCGGTCTTCGAGTTGCAGTCGTCACCGATATGTTGTGGACCCGCGCTCGTCGTCATCAGCGTGGTCGCAGCCCTTTGTTGCGGTGCGTGCGACTCGGGGCTGGCTGCCGCTGCAATCGTCGTCGTCGTCGTAGTCCTCATGGTATGTTGCAGGCAGCCCCGAGGAGAGTAAGCAGAGTGCTGTAGTTGGGCCGACACTCACGTAGCTCGGCAGATGAGGGTGAGGTCAGTAGCGAAGGCCTGGAAAAAACAACGCAGCACTGAGCAGGTTTGCGTCGGTGCCATATCCTATGTCGTTGTCGCTGCTGACGTTGCACCAGGTTAGGGCACGTTGATGTCAACGCTGCCGCCGAGAAGCATCAACGGGATTTTGACTTGTCAAAAACGACGACAGATAGTTTCCACCAGTCCCCTGACTGCTACCGTATGCCCTCGATACGCAATGTCGCCACCGCCATCACCGAGACTGCTACCCCACTTGTATCTACACTCACCGGCTTGCGTTTCCATGTGCAAGGACTGTAGGGAGCCAGCCGGCACCGAGTAATTACGCACGAGTGATTATCGCGGACTAAAATTTCCACTACAAAAATGCTTCATGTGAGTAAGTGCGACACCACCAGAGCCATGTGGTGATACCCTGAGGTAGTACATGAGTCCAGCGAGTTCGAGCATACAGTCACCGCCACGCAGAAATTATTCCGTACCAACGCGGACGAAAACGCTAACATTATTGAGTTCTTGAATACTCTCAGGGCACTGGGAACGCATAATATGGCAGCCACGAAAATTGTAGACTCCCTGACCTACAGGCATTGCCTCTCTCTTGGGATGTATTCACTCGACAATACGTCAGCGGAAGAATTACTTCGTAGAGGATGACCCAAAGAAACAGCTCACCTCACAAAATGTTTTGGAATCGTCGCCAGGAGCGTACCCCGAAAGGGGAGAGTGTTAATCAAGCGGTCGCCAATGGACATAGCTTGACTAAACGCACTCGTTGCAAACTGCGTGGATGACGTAACCACGTGATCGAGGATTGTTTCTATTTGCAGACATTGACGAAGGATTGCTGAGATCGCAATAAACCGAAGAGGAAGAAGACGGACTATGGCGATTCAGAGGAGAGGAGCGGCAAAGAAAAAGAGACCAATATCGAAGAACGAGCCGAAGACATCGTCACTTTCAGCGCTGAGGAAGATAGGTTTGAAGATATCGGCGAAGAGTATAATTTCGACGACAATGATGTCCGTAGCCTAAAGGGAATCGATGAGCGTTTGATCCATTACGGCTGGCTGAAAGCGCTACAACTTTACACGTCGTCAATCGACGAGAAGCATTCAGACAGTACAAGCCTTGAAAGACGTTTCTGTCACTGGCGTCGGGGGTATAAAAGGACCCGTCTTGAGAGGGACCGTTGAGTTGGTACCCGCGGTGGTCGCACATATATTTGCGGCTGCAGCACGTCTTACACATAAATAAGGATATTATCCCTCGGAAAATGGGACAACGCCGGTGGTACGTGCAAAAGCGGCCAAGGAACGCTTAGCTTGATCAACAGGGACAGAATAACTGTCGCAGTGGGAAAGAAAATTAAAAATAACTTGTATAAGATCCCGTGGAGCGACTGAAGATATACTTGGGAAACCAGAAGCGAAATAACATGAAACACCCTATAACAAAGAAGTTAGCAGACAAACGAGAACTTATCCATATCGACGTATGAGGAAAGTACAACCTTGTTTCCATAAACAGACGCCAGTATTTCGTTCCATTCGTCGACGACACTACGTGATATATTACTGTGAACTTCCTGAAAGGAAGGATGAAGCAGCGCAAGCGGCGAAAAATAATTTATCATACCTCCAAACTCACGGAAAATCCTCGCGTACGATTCGCATAGACCAGACAGGATTTATAAACGAGTCTTTAAAGCCTTGGTGCTGTGAGCGAGGTGTCGAAAATTCAACGACTACGCCTTACTCACCTTTGCAAAACGGAATTGCTGAAAGAGCGAATCGAACATTAGTCGAGCTAGCGCGTGCAATGAAAATCGGGCAGGACTTACCCGAGTTCTCATGGGTGCATGCAGTAGCTCACGCGAGTTATATCAGAAATCGCTCATCCAAAACACGACGCCATATGGGCTTCGGTTTCAGAAGAAACTGGCCGAGTTGTAAAAATGCTGTAGGGACTGAATCAATCCAGACGCGAGTGGAACCGAGAGCTAGACCAGAAGTCAAGAAAACACACTTGAGGGCGGATCCGTGGTCGTATTTGAGGTGAGACGAGAAAAATATTAAGATCATAACGGTCCGGGTAGATGATCTATTACTGTTCGTGACAACGGAATCGCTCATGGCAAAAATGAAGAGTTACTTACATTCCGAATGGAAAGCCACAGATATAGGAGAACCGGCGAAAATCGTCGGCATAGATATCGCACGAAAGGAAAGGGCGGTTGCAATCTCTCAGACAAGATAATATCGAAGCCATATTAGAGCGAGAGAGCTTGCAACGAGCAAACCCGGTAGCGATGCCGATGGACCCGAACATCAAACTTCAGCCAAATCTGGACGGTAACGAAGGCAATCGAAGTAATTCGTACGCCAGGCTTCTCAAAGAATTACGATTCCTCGCGAACGCAACTCGACCGGATATAGCCCACGCTGTAAATAGGTCAGCGGCGTACACAGCCAATCCAAGCCTAAAGGCCCATTTTATTGTATTAGCTGGAAGAAAAACCTACGGCGTAACTTATTCAGCTCCACCAAACAAAAATAGAGAAATTAACTTTGTTCATGTGGACGTGCCAGGATGTCTTCTCAGTAAGAGGCGGCATGATCAGTTAACAATCAAAGAAGTCGCATTATCCTCAACGGAGGCGGAACATATCGCCTTATCAATGGCGGGACTCGAAGCCTGTTGGTTGAGAAACCTATATGAAGAATTAGGATTCAAACAGGCTCACCCTACAGGCTAATAAAAGAAGATAATAATGGAGTGGTCGCAATGGCACAAAACCCTCAATTCCACAAGAGAGCGAAGCGCATTGATACGCGGTAGCAGCTGGATTTGGGATTTGGTGGAGAACACCATACCTACTTGCCGAGACCCAGAGCAAACCGCAGGCACTAACCAAAGCATTAGCTCGACCCGAGCATATGTGGCATGTGGAAGAGGTGACGATGGCGATGGCGCCGATGTGAAGGGGGGTGTAGTCGGCCCACGGAGAGACCTCCCGCCAAACCGGTCCATGGAAGCGCACTTGGCTATGAGCACGAGTAAATTATCTGCACAAAAAAAACAGAGAAAAACACCGCAAATGGAACACACCGAAAAAGGATCTGAAAAAAGAGGCTCCCAAACAACCCCGGGAACAGATTCCCTGAGAGCAAATGAGGCCTTCCTCACCAACCGCTGCAACTGTCCGACCTGGAAAAGTTAGACGCAACCAGCAGCAATAATTACTACCGTGCTAGAACTATGGACCACAGTGAAAATTTGGGAGGAATACGGTCAGCACGAAGCGAGAAAAAGAGCCCGAGAGACCATGCACGCCACCTACAAAAACTCCCTCAGTACGAGCGGAACACCAAAAGAATGGCAAAGCTAGCACGGGACCACCGCCAGAACCTACAAAAACAAGGCATAGACCCCCATCAGAACGACGCAGAATACGATGAACCAAATGCTCCCCGACCGCGCTCCACCTATCAAAGAACGGCCCAGGCTGGAGAGAAAATGACTGTCCGATTGAGGATCGGCCAACGCATGGTTTTGATTAATTGTCTGCCGATAAAAGTGAACAACGCGGGGAACGTACATTCAGTGAGTTGGATCGAGAGTCAAAGGTGAAATCATGCACACGTTGTATATTTTCACGACGACATCGCGCACGTTGGGTTGCAAAGGATGGATTTGAAGTGACCGCCTTCCCCCCATTCTCATAAAACCATGCAAAAGATATATTTGCACATCGGCGTCGTTCGTAGACGACCGGGGATGTATGATGGAGAATGGACGAAGGGTGACCCATGTGGCTGGGGGCAGCTCAGGCCGTAGCTGAGCGGCGTTCACCTGTCACTAAAATTTCAATTTACTGTATCGGGTAAACTCCGTTTTGAGCTAGTCTGCGGCTGGTCACTTTACAACCGAGCTGCTATATTGGGATGGACGTTTTGACAGGTTGGGGCTGTCCACGACTTGCAGTGAACAAACTCCAAGCTCGAAGACGTATTTACTATTAGGTGACAACGTCCGACTTACTAGCATATCTTAGGCCTTTAGAGTATCCAAGAGCGGCCGGAAACTACTGCGTATGTAGATCCTAACATACAAACGGAGAATATCCACGTGAACTATCACCCACTTTTATATGCTACACAACGCCCGCGAAGCAAGGGATTAGTGGGAGGGGGACCTGGCCACCCGGGCGTCCGTCCACACTGGAATGGGTCAAAAAAGAGTAGATAACACCATTGGAGAGAAGGGAAAGTGGGCAAGACACGAGAACCATGATGAGAGCGAAGACGAAAGCAAGGCCAAAAACAGGAAACAGGCAGGTGTGGAGTGTGCACTTGAGATAGCAGAGGAGGAAAATAGTTGGATAGACAAACACGGGAGTGATGCAGAAGTTGGCGCAGAGACCTGCCACGACTGCCGTCCTGTCTTTGTGAGCGGTGGCGGCGAGTCCTCGTAGTCGCTCTCTTTGAGGTCGTCTGCACGCGACCGTTTCCTTCCCTGGCCTACCCAAAACGGATACTCGCATTGTCTGCACCGCTTCACACGCTGCCTGTACAACAAGGGACAACGCCGTCAACATCGCAACGAATTCTAAAAAAGAGAACTCAGTGACACATATAGTCCTGGCGATCACCGACCAGAGGGATCTTTGCCGACGACATGTCAGCCCAGCTCGGCTCGCAATAAAGGGCGCTTGCGTCCCAACAACCAGCACAGTCTTGCTGTCGTTTGTGAATGCCGGAGCGCCGGGCCTGGGTCGAAGAAGACGAGCGAGGTGACAGTGACGAGAGCAGGCCTGATGAAGGAGAATGATCCTCTTTGCCGGACCAAGCAGCGCCGGTCGGAGCTGCGCTAGACAACGGGGCTTCTATAAGTGGGCGCGTAACGGCATAGCATACCTTACGTAGCAGGGGAAATGTGTCGCAATCGTGGACTCGTGCGACTGACTTCCACGGTGTCTCCTATGGCTGGCACGAACATGAAACGCTCTCGATGACCACACCTACGGGGCATTCATATGAGCACTGAGGGTACTATGCACCGAGAAAGTGGGAATATAGCTCACCAGTGAACGTGTTATGATGATGCACTAAATCGCGCTCGACGTTAAAACATGGGACGCCGGAGAAGGCAGAACGACCTACCATGCAAGGAGTATTCTGCGTTATTAAAAGCGTGTACATGCCCAACCGGCGCTCCCATAATCGGAGTCTTGCTCGACGGGCTATGGATCAGTACATCTGTGATAGGTGGGAATGTTACGAGTATGGTCAGACAATACAAAGAAAGAAAAACCCCACAAAAATAATGTAGAAGGATTTGAACGAGACGAGCCAAAGCGAAAGGAGACTCATGGTACGGAGAGATCTGTGAGAGCCGGCGTCAGGGGCCATCCGGATGTGCGATTCGCCACCTGTGGGCCGGACGAGCGTCTGGCAGATCCCCTGCACAGCATTCGTTTGAGAAAAGGTCCAGAACGTGGTCACGAATAAAGTCAGCTTGTCCAAGGCGTGGTTAACTAAACCTCTTCTGTCATCACCCCCTCGTTATCGATGGCCGCAAGGAGATCGCTAAGTGGCACGCTCGCTAATTGGAGAAGTGGCACATTCAACGACAAAGACAACAACTCACAGGTGCCCGTCTGTCTCTCCATCTGTGGAATTATGCAGCGTGGCATTTCGCTCATGAGCATGGGGGTGACGTTATCATTTTGCAGTAGATAATTATGGTCGTGTCACAGCGGTTGAGTGGCAGCTGGAGGGCCTGTCATCAATATCAGAACGATCCAGGGAGATATGAATAGTAAAAATACGCATGCTTTGTTTTTTTCACCCGTTCCGGGTCTACACGGAGGGGTCCTGGCTGCCTTGGGTCCGTTAGCACTAACCGACTGACTCTGACCATCATTAGTAACAAAATGGTGTTTGCGCGTCGTCACCCAAGACAGCTGCTTTCCGGTCACGGACCCCGTAATCTGCTAGAGATGGTGCCTGGGCCTGCGATAGGTCGTGTAGACCTCGAGGCTTTTGTTGGACGCGGAGAGTCGGGTTTAAAAGGATGGGACTGTTACGCACCGTTTTTTTGTTTATGGAGAGAAGGGGGGAGGAGGAGGGAGGAGGATCGCCTGTCAGGAGAATGAGTATTTGTTCGACACTGCTATTGAAGGTAATGTCTGGCGCGTCGATTCCTTGCCGCTGCCAACATTCATGGTCTTAGGGAGGTTCATGGTCTTACCCTTCGCAGCATTGACCAGATCGATTGTCAGCGTGCCAGTTGCAACAAGCTTCAGTGCTCGCTCCACCTAGCACAAGTTAGCATAGCTCAGTAAAATACATACTAGAACACTTACCGACGCCACGCTCAGACCCAATGCACCATAAGCAGGAGTTTTGTCGAAACCGGGGATCTCCTTGGAACCATCAATGGCCGAGAGGTGAGCAGCAAACACCTGGAGGATCAAGGGGTTGCGGAAGAGCCCTTTCCATTTCTAAAATGCCATTGTTCGAGTCGGTTTGACGGATATAGAAGGCTTATTTCATCAGAGCTCACCTTTTTATCTACAAGGTTAGATTGCTTGTACGCAAAGCGAAGATCGGCAAGGTGGTAGTTGGCGAATCCTTGACGTTCCGCATCCGAGTCTCAAGGTAGCATCAGAGTCAAAATGCGTCACAAGGATGCAACGCCACTAGAACCAACGACGTTTCGCCACGAGTCTGCAAGGCGTTGGACAGCCTGAACGAGGTTATTAGTTATATGGCCAAGAGCAGACCTACGACATACCTTTTGATAGACGGCAGTGCTTTGCCGTGATTTCGTAGTCACGGCCACCAGACCCATCCCAGATCCTTTGCATCGTCTCAACCGCTAGCTTGGTGGGAACATCCCAAGTTTGGCGGAACCATTTGCCATCGAGCCAAGCCGGAAGTTCTTCATTTCGCGCTTTCTTCAATTCCGTTGGCTCTCCAACCTTTGATGGCTTTCGGATTACGGGCTCCTGTATTGATGTAAATGACGACAAGTAGGTGGTAATGGAAATGAAAGTAAATAACGCACATCACTGGTGACGCGCCTCCTACCCTTGGGGTGGTGGTGGGGGCGGACTCCAGTGTAGCAAAGGGTAGATGCAATGGCGGCTTGCGTGCTGCGAGGGGGAGGGAGTGCCTCTGAACTTGAAAAGTGCGACGTGGGGGGCTTCTTGCAGTCCTTGTAATTTTGCAGACACACGTGACGCCCGTGGGAGGAGAATTTCGAGGACCGCCAAACCGAAACGAAACTCAGCAAGTCCGATAAATACTGTGTTTATTTTTAAAAGTTAAATAATATTTTATATTATCATTAATAAACTTAAGTAAGCCGCAAAAGAATGCCACAGACGTGCGGTGTGGAGGGATGCGAAATGTACCGTACCATCATCCCCTGCTATACCGATCCCCCCATCAGAGACTTTCCGTTAGATGAAAAACTAGGTGTCGACTTCGTCGACTGAGACCTTGCTTGTGTCGAGTCGGCTTTTGCATGGGAATTTACGGGGGAACATAAAGAGGTTGTTGTTGTCTCAGTGTGTTGAACTTGACTTCTTGCTCGACTTTCACCACGCTACGCTGTTGCGAGGAAATGGAAACAGCTATCTTTTTCCTTAATTTACAGTTTCTGCCTGTGGTCCAAGACCGAGTCATTCTCAAGCCTGGGGTACCGAGACAGGAAATGCACTTGTGGATATACTATACGGTGTTGTGAACCCTAGCCGGTGTCTTCCATATACCATTGCCAAGTCACCAAACGACTATTCTGCGCAGCTCGTAACAGGAGGCACCGATGTTACCCTAAACCATCCGTGAACGCTAGGAAATGGTCTATGGCGCGCGCAGGATTTGGGGGGTGTGAAGCGTCGCAAGCGGTCGTGCAGGCCTCCGCGGGGCGCGAGATGTGATACGTAGGTGCGCGGCGGTAGCGGACGCGTCGGTGTCGAAGGGCTTGAGCCGCACGCAAGTGCGGCGAGGATGAGAGAGTGAACGGGGTCGGTCGGTCGCAGGTGGTCGGAAACGGTCGCGCACGCTTCGGCGTGGCGCCAAACTTCGTATAGGTGGCCGCCGGGGTCGGGAACGCGTTACACTTGAGTTGCTAAGGCCGCGTGTGAGTGCGGCGTGCTGGGGAGCGCAAAGGATGAGCTTCACTGAGCTCAAAAGTCCGAGGGGAGAAGTCTACTATTAGAAATCTTGGGTGTAAGGTTGTAAGTACATGAGCTATATACTGGGGAATGTAGGCCAAGGAAAGAGGGTGGATTAGGTAAACAGGGGAAAGGGGGGAGCTAAAACACGAAGGGGAAAGTCCGGGATGAGAGGAAAGCCGAGCGCACAGAGAGCATGGGAAAGTGCGGAAGCGCGCAGGAAAGCGGCGCTTAGAAAGCATCCAGAAAGCGCGAGAAAGAGCGGGCAAGCGTGGGCGAGTGTGGGCAAGCGTGGGCGAGTGTGGGCAAGCGCGAGCGAACACAGGAAGTAAGTAGAAAATGCGAAAATAACCCTTTTCAGGGCCCAGGGAGAGCGCTGGCGTATCACCGACGACGAGATCATGAATATCACCTATTCTGAGGGGTTTATCGTCTCTCCTACCAGTTGTAGTCCACCTCCCTGATGTAATTCACTACAACCAGCCTGTAACAGTTGATTATCGCCACTTCGATGTGGCGAATGTTGCGCCGCGGTACGAGTTCGGCTTCGGGCTGAGCCAACGTTCGAATACTCCAGTCTGTCGATCAGCCCGGGCGTCGGTGGTCAAGACCAGGTCGGAGTGCTAGAGGCGAACTGGGCGACGGGCAAGGCTAGCCCACAGGTTGTCGGCTCCTCTGGCTGCACCGTCTGGCATTTAGCGTGTCATTTACGGAGAAGAATACGGACCGGGTCGCGGGGACGGAAATCCCACAGGCATTTCCCTGCGAGGGTGGGCGAGCCCTCCTCTGTCCTACGCGAGTTCGCGGACGCCGATCTGCAGCCTGGCCAGGTGCAGAGCATCACGATCACGCTCTCGCGTTACGACCTGTCAATTTGGGACGTTGTCAGCTAGTCGTGGATATGTCCCTCGGGGACGTATTCACTCTCAGTTGGTGCAAGCAGCCGGGATTTCAGGCTGAAGGGCAAGATTCCCCTCTAATCGTCCTCGGTGTGCTCATCATTGTGTGGACGATTACATAAAAAGGGGAAGTTTGTCATTGTTTGTTATTTGCAGAAATATCGACCTGCCATATGACCTTGGCAAGCAAGGTGACTGGTGAGCAGCCCAGAAAGTGTGCTAAACCTGATGCTCGCTCAGCTGCTGCCAATACACAAGCGCGGGCTGCTGTAAAGTCAACACCAGGGCATTCAGCAGCACCTCCGGCACACCTTGCCACCCTTCCCAATACTCCAACACCTCCTCCAGTGCACGCGCTGATATAACTGTTCTCCCTGAGCCCTGAAAAGGTGATTTTCAAAGTTTTGACTTACTTCCTAGATTCCCCTGCATTTGCCCGCGCTTTCCCGCTCTCCCCACGCTTGCTAAGCGCCGCTTTTCTGTGTGCTTCCTTACTTTCCCGTGCACTGTAAGTGCACAACTTCCCCACTCATTCTGGACAGGTCTACGCGTTTTACGATTCCTTTCCCCTGTTTACTAGCTCAGTGTAGCTCATCTGGAGTCCCTTGGATTCCCCAGTGTGCCGCATTTGCGTGCGGCCTTATCGACTCAAGCCCGACGCGATACCGACGAAGGCAGCCACCTGTGCGAAGTTTCGCGTCGCGCAGAAGCGTGCGCGACCATTTCCGACCACCTGCGACCAACCAACCCAGCAGGGCTCTGTATAGCTCATCCCTCGCGTTACCTAGCATGCTGCATCTGCGCGCAGCCTTAGCGACTCGAACACGACGCGTTACCGACCAAGGCGGCCACCTCTGCCAAGTTTTGCGTCGCATAGAAGAGTGCGTGACCATTTCCGACCACCTGCGACCACCCGATTCAGCAGGGCTCTGTATAGCTCATCCCTTGCGCTGCCCAGCATGCTGCATTTGCGCGCAGCCTTAGCAACTCAAACACGACGCGTTACCGACCAAGGCGGCCATCTCTGCCAAGTTTTGTGTCGCGCGGAAGAGTGCGCGACCATTTCCGACCACCTGCGACCACTCGATCCAGCAGGGCTCCTTGTAGTCCATTTCTGTTCCCGATCTCGCCGCACTTGCGCGCGGCCTAAGCCCTTTGACACAGACGCGTTCGCAATCGTCACCGACCCCCATACGACATCTTGCGCCCCGCGGAGGCCTGCGCAACCGCTTGCGACGCTTCACACCCAAATTCTGCGCGCATGTTTCCTAGCAATTTAGGTATGGCCGTGCTGCCGCTTTCTTTCTTGTCATCATCATTTAAATCCTTACATGCAGTACTCTACCCTGTAGCCTAATGTACCCCCTCACAGTTAGAAATCGTAATATTTTTTTGGCATCGACTTGGATTGTTTCAGCAGTCCTAGCTCACCCCCCCCCTAACACATCACGTGACCACAAATCCAAAAACTCGGAACCAAATCTAAAGTTTGGTTCAAAAATTATGTAACTTATCACAAACATAAATACAACATAATCACATCCTTTTTGTTTTTATTTTATTTGTGTAGTGTAAATATAGAGCAACAAAAGCAAATTATGCCTTTGTTATTTGCTTTTTAATCAAAAGAAAAATATGTTTATTAGTTAATAAATATTACATAACCTATGTACTTTTTCTGTCTAAGTCGCGGAGGGGATGTGGGGAGCAAGAAGGGGGCCCCGCGCCCCATTCCGTGTTGCCCCCGTTCGTCGTCCTTACCCTCTGTGCGCAAAGCGGAGGGTGGGGGCACCGGGGCCCTCCTCCCGATCTGCGCGCCGCCCGGTCACGCGCCACCTGGCCCGCGCGCCCCCAGGACACATACACGGGAGGGGGGGGCTTCCGCGTGGTGTTTCGCCCTGGCGCGCGAACCCGGGGGATAGGGGCGCTACCGCGTGGCTGCCCGTTCGCGTCGCCCTTGCGCGTGAACCCGCGGGGGGTTTCCGCGCCGCCGCCGGTTCACGTTGCCCTAGCGCGCGAACGATGGGGGCGCTACCGCGTGGCTGCCCGTTCGCGTTCGCCCTTGCGCGCGAACCCGCGGGGGGTTTCCGCGCCGCCGCCGGTTCGCGTTGCCCTAGCGCGCGAACCGGGGAGGGGGGCGACCGAGCGCGCCCCCAGTTCGCTTGCCCTTGTGTCGGATGCACAGGGGAGGGGGCGCCGCTTCTGCGCGTTGCCCCCGCGCGCCAACCCGGGGCGTTGCTCCAGGTTGGAGCGTGCCCCCCGTTCGCGCACTACCCGTGCGTGCAAACGGCGGCGGGGCGCTAAGGGTGTGGGGGGCGCACCCGCTCTCATCCCCGCGCGCGCCCCTCGTTTGCGTGTCGCCTCTGCGCGCAAACCAGGGGAGGGGGGAAAGGGCGGTGCGCACGCGTTCCCCCACGCCGTCCCGCGTCGCGTGTCCTGTTCGCGTGTAAACGAGGGGGCGGGCAGAGACCCTGCCCCGTGCCGCACTTCGCTCCTGCGCCTCCCCTCCCTTGCGCGCAAACGGGAGCGGCGTTGGCGGGGGCTTGTCCCGCGTGCGTATTCTTCGCGCGTGAACAAGGGAGGCACGCGGGGGGTACCTGTCGCGCCCCCATTGCGCGCGAACGGGGGGCGCGCCCCTTTCTGCACAGCCCCTGTTCGCGAGTCAACAGGGGCGGAGGCGGGGGTGGTGTTCGGGTCTCCTGTTCGACGTGAACGGGGACGGGGCCGAAAAGAGGGGCGTACCTGTCCGGCGCCTCCTTTGCGCGCAAACGGGGGCAGGGCCCCTTTCGCGAGTCAGCTGGAGCGGGGTGCAAAGGGGGGCTTGTCCCACGTGGTCCCGCGCTTGCGTGTTGTCGTGTACAGGGTCGGGAAATGGGGGCCAAGATGAGGGGGGGGGCGGGATGGGAGCAGAACGCTGTATACGTGCGTTGGCATTGCTTACCTTATTTGCTTATGTTTGTGCTATATTTACACTACACAAATAAAACAAAAACAAAAAGTCTATGATTATCGTATTGATGTTTGTAATAGGTTACATAATATTCGATTTTAGATTTGTGGTCACGTGACGTGTTAGGGGGGGGGGGTGAGCTGGGACAGCTGATTGTTTCCTTGCTCCCGCTTACACAATCTACTTGTACTCATTTTGGGTGTTTGTATTTGCTAATGAATGAAATTTCATAAAATATATTACATCATCGAAATTATTCTTAAGTGGCCGAACTTTCGGAAATGTCTGTGTTTAATTCGGACTTTCGGATGTGCCCGAAAAACGTGACTTTCTGCGACACGTGTATCTGCGAAATTACGCCAACTGCGTCTGTCTCCCTTGAGAAATTTACTTTTACGGTAATCCCCAAAATGGCATCTCGTTATGTAAGTCAGCGCGTCTCGAGAATTAGATTCTTGATATCGAGAAGCGTCTAAGAGTTAGAGTCGCGTTTTCTCCTCCTCGACATGCTGCCTCTTACCTTTGCTGAGACTACTTTTTCTACTGTCGCAATACCCCGGCGCACTGCTCCTAAACATAGAGCAACTAAGTTTAGAGGGGAGCTCTTGTCCTTTGGGTCTCAAGAAGCGTCTCCTTCAACCCCAGGCCCCTTGTGCACATCTCATGTCGGCGTAGCGTCTGGGTCGTCTCACAATCCCTCAAGATTTCGCTTTCGACCCCCGACAATATTTGGTTCACAAGAGGAGTCACCGCTTGTAGAGGCACTGCCTGGGCAGGACAGGTCTACGCAATGGTCAGCGCGTGGCGATGAAGGCTCTCGTTCTGTTAGAATGTCACGCGCGGAACGGTTTGGGAAAGCTCTTGCACTGCTCAGGGAAGGGAATCTGAGTCCCTTCGACCTTATCCTGGAGATCCTCGACGACTGCAAACCCGAGTATACTGGATATCGGGTCGAGCTCTATAAGGATGGCAACAGGAAACTTCCTCGAATGCTGGACTCTATTCATGCTGTGGACTCTGGTAGGGCGAAGCTTTGGTCTTGGATGGAGCCGCATGCACTCGAACACGTATGCGGTGTTATCGACAAGGAGATGGACTTAGTCAAGGAGACAGATTTGCTGCCAGGCATCGCTGCCATAGCCCCCGACTTTATCAAGTCATGGACGGTTTCGAGCACTTGCGACAAGGCACCCTTTCTGACAGGGATTCTACTCAGAGCAGCGGAGACGTCCCTGGCAAAGGAGAAAAATAAGAAAAAGCATCCTGATGCCGTACGTTTAATGTTGATTTATCGAGTACTGAATACCAATATTATACACTGTAGATGTGTGATATAATCGTGCGGCAGCTAAGCTACCAGCGCTCAAATCGCGTTCTTGGGTTTCCTGCGCTATTCGGTCTGTTTCTCTGGAGCAGCGGATGTTCTCGGCAAACTATTGAGGCTCTGCATCGGTGTGGCCTTTCTGTGTGCTTCACTTCTGTGATGAACAATATTGCTGCGCTGGCGAGTCAATGTCTTAAACTGGCTGTCAAGGTCGGCTCTGGGCCTCATGTATTTTGCTATGACAACATACAAATCAGCACCTCGATCTTTGTCGAGCAGCGGGGTTCGTCTGGACCAGCTAAAGTAACTTCTGGGACTTTTGGCATCCTGTACAAGGTCCGTAATGGTAGGCCTGAGCACATGAAGCTGGCACCGATACTGGAACGCTTCGGGAAAGCAAAAGGCCTCGATTTCAATAGAGACGTTCGTCCAACAGATCAGCAACTCCGGTCGTTTCAATGCCAGCTCAAGGTGGTCATCATTCGCGTCCTGACAACATACTCCATCAAATTCCAAAGCTATGCGAAAGATCCGGCGCTGCAACATGTCTCTCGACGCCCGATGCCACCTGGATACAAGACAGAACAATTTCCGGTTCGGGTGTCAACGATTGAAGAGGCAACCGTTCGTGGCAATCTACTCTTCCACGACGATATCTTCCTCACTCAACTTAAACGCACCGCTGAGGATCTGTGCGAACATGCAATCCCGACGTTCAATGACCAGCTAACCAACTCGCGGATTCGATCTGGCCAAATTCTCCGGGCACGCGACACAAGCCACTGGACACGCCGCGAAGTCTTTCAGCTAGGCTTTGGGCTCTTCCATTTGTGCCTTAATCTCGTCTGGGCGTTGTTGCACGTTCACCGAGGATCGCTGGACCAAACGGGTAGCTTAGCATACTTCTTTGCCCTTCTGGAGAAGACTCGTCTTGGCGGCGATCACCCTGATTACCACACACGTCTGTCGGCGCTCACTCAGATCTTGGATGGCATCTTACTGAATGCTTGGCGAACTGAGAGTGGATATTCTGACCTCACTGCATTTGCTGCCACAGAACCATCAGCGGAAGAGCTACTCGGTCTGGCTGATAAAATACTGTCCCGACATGCTACACCGATGATCCGAGTGGGTAGACTCGATGACAATTCACCAGCTGACGAAGACGATACTAGTAGCGACGAATCAGACTATGAACCTGCTGCTCTGTCCATCGCTACCCCAAAGGCCTTGTCTCCAACGCGGCCAGATCCAGACAAAGATAAGGCGCATCAGAACCTCCGGCTCCTTACTCGGGACCTACTGTACGTCGCCGAGCTTGTTCGGGCAATCTCAGATGGTGACATTGGTTGTGTCGAAGACTTCCTTCCACAGCTGGCAATGATGTTTAGGGGATCCGGTGGGAATAACTACTGTACGGAAATCCTGCATTTCCTATTGAACCTGAAGCATGTTTGGACCCCGGAGTTCGCGTAAGTCTCTATATCTGACGTCAGGACAGGCTGATGAGACATATGCAGGGATATAATGCGCGATAACATGCTAGTGAACGTCTCTGGACTTACGGGCCATGCGATGCCGATCGACCTTAATATCGAGCATTTGATTGGAGAGCTCAAGGTCTGTAATAGTCGTGGCCCGAGGACTGAGGGCTTGATACCAGATCTCGATAGAAACTCTTACAGGCAAAGGGACTTAATTCGACGTGGGATCGTCTCGGAAACATCTCGGCCGCAATCGATATATAACGAAACTCAAAAAACGCGTTTCCGTGGCCATGAAAACAGCATATCAAGGTACCACGCACACAGACCCCAAAACAGACCATCTGGTCTGGCGCATTGCCAAGAAGGTGCGCGAAGAACAGCTGCACATGTACGAAGAAGACAGACCTGGAAATGCGAAGGCCAAAGCTGTGCCCGACATCCTCGCTATGGGTGAAGCGAAGCTGTTGTCGTCGTCGCTGAACACCTTCAATCGGAAGTTCTGTGCCATGGTAGAAGGCAAGGGGTACGACGAAGAACTCGATTCTTTGCCACAAATGGCTCTTGCGGTAGACCCAGACGGAGATGGTGATGCAGACGACTCAACAGACGACTCAGGCGAGTTGACGATGGAGTAGATTGTACGAACTACTACTTCAAGTTTTGTAGCCTAGTACTACGACGAACAGGGATGTTCTCCGTGATGTCGTCTAGAGCCTCTCGCATCGTCAGAGTCCCTCCGAGTCCCATGGCTGCGCGATGTCGCTGCAAGACCTCCTGGCGGATGCGTTCCTCTGTCAGGTTGGATTCCTCAGCGAACTTGGCTGTGTCTTGGTCTTGTTTAACACGCTTCTGGTGAGCCTTGTGTCGAGCTGCTTCCTTCTTGCGGAGGTCCTCGAATTCTTGATCATAAGCTCGTAGACTTGCCCGGACCAATTGGCCTGCCATTCTGGAGTCTCTTTGAGGACGCTGACGATTTTCTCGGGACCTGTGACTTCTGCGGGGTGTAACCTAGACAGTTTCTTTATGCTGGAGTCATCGAGGATAAACGTTGGCGGCCGCACAGATGCAAGAGGGTCACTGTCATGCACTCGAAGACGCCAGGCCCTAAGTTTATCCGCTAGCAGTCCTCGCTCGTCGGTCGCCCTAACCTTAATGCCTGCCTTTCGCTTCTTTTGTAGAGGCAGGGGAATCGCTTCACGATCAGATTCGTCAACACCACCATAATAGAGCTCTAAAGTAACCGGATCCTGATAGAGAAGTCGACCCTTGAAGAAAGTGCACAAGCGAAAATCAGACCCGGGGTGACGATCACAACACCACTTAGTTGTGAAATGAAGTGCTAAAGGGGTCATGGAATATCAGCGCCGACAAATCGTATTAGCACAGATACATACCATCAGGAGCTTTGTCGTTGAGATAAGTCGCAAATAGTCGCCGCAGACACTCCTCGTTCTGCTGGACAACCTTTATCATTGCAACGCCAGTGCGGGCTTGCTTGGTTGAATGTTTTGTTAATTTCGGGACGTTTGGGTGGTCGGGGTCAGACGCTATCTCGACTATGGTGGCTTCGAGGTCGATCGTCTTCACCCATGGCTCGTACATGATGAGGAATATTGCCTCTCCTGTCGAGCTGCGCCCACCCCTACCACCTTGTTGGAGCGCCGTCGGTACGTCCCGAGTTATCCCATATTGAATAACAATCTCAATGTCCCCGATGTCCAGTCCCTGATCACAGATATTAATCACAGAGGATAGACGTAGTTGAAGCATACCGTGGACGCGCCCTCAGTTGCATGCAGTACCCTACAATGACCATCCGGTTTGCTGAAATCTTCGTAGACTTTGGTCAGGTATTCCTTAGACATGCCCCCGTGATAATGCATGACTAGGCCTTTCTTCTGGAGGTCTTCTGGAAGTCGCTTTGTGTTATACATAGCTGCTTCGCCGGCCTGATCAACGCTGTCATGAAATACGAGAGTTTTGGGTAGTTTCCAGCCAGCAGGGTAAGGCACAGGGATGACGAAGTCTAAATTGCGAAAGTCCGAGAGTTCACCGATGATCGGATGCGTTGCGTAGACAGTATTGGGTCGGTTGCTCGTCAGTTCAACAGAGGATAGTCTTGATTCATCAAAGAGAAGACTCTTGATTATCGCCGCCTTGATGTGCGGCGGCTGCGTCCCAGAGAGAGCCTGCATGGGGACTTGCTTCCCGATTTTGATCCGGAACTCACCCAGGCGACCCCATGCTGGTCGAAAAGCGGGAAGCCCATAGTGTTTAAGGCCAGCAGTGTATATGAAATGAGCCTCGTCAACGTGCAGCCGCTGAACACGCCTCAGGAATTGTCGATCCTCGGCAACCAGACGCGCCAGTCGAGGGAGGTGACCGTTGGTCATACAGAGTTGCTCCGGCTGCACTAGGAGAACCAAATATTCCGCATCGCGAATACTCTAAAGGCCTCACATAAGTCACAGCGATCCAGAACAGACAGTCTGCAAAGGCAGACCTGCCAGAGATCAGGGTCGTTAGGAGTATCCTCGTTAATAGCGATTGCCTTGATCCCATAACGAGCAAAACTAAGTACTTGTACCGACTGAAGGCGCTTCAAAGGCGAAAAGATGATAGCTATAGTATCCGGGGAGAGCAAGCAAGGAAGAATCATGCACAAGGTCTTGCCTGCACCAGTGCCGACATCAATCAACGAGTCTTGTCCAGACATAATTGCAATCGTCGCAGTGACCTGAAACTCCCGAGGCAGAACTTCGAAGTTTGAGATAACCCAAAGCAGGAGGCAGGCACGGAGACCGATAGACTGCTTCTCTTCATCGTATTGCGCCCAAAAAGTAGCAGGAAGACGACGCTCTGAGGGAACAAGAGTCTCATAGGTCGAATGTAACATGTCCTCAGGGAGGTCTTGTATATCCCGTAGCCCTAGCTCAGTCGCGAGGTCCATGTCTCAAGAAAAGAAAGAGAAGAAGTGCATATATTCATTCAAGTTATCTGCCCACCAATACAGACGCGAGACGACGCGTCCCAATATCGAGACGCGTTCAGATTACAGTGACTTACATAACGAGATGCCATTTTGGGGATTCCCATAAAAGTAAATTTTCAATGGAGACAGACGCCATAGGGATTAAAACTCAGATGTACCGGTCTGTATATCGCAGGTTTACCCTTCATATACAGACGGTCACCGGTCTAAGCTGCAATGTCGGCACAGCCCTGGCGTTCAGTATCCGATTGATGTGGCAACGGTACCCAAAATACCCCTGACACGTGGTCAACTTAGTGTGGGTCGTGCGAACCCGGCCATAGGGTCCGGGGTGAATTGGCCGTGTAGTACCTCCACTCTCCCCGCCTCCCTTCTACACCATCCCTGTTCCTCACTACGCATCCGACTCGGTTTCGGAATACTGGGTGACTTCCCATAAGCGTACATCCTACATTTTCCCATCCTACATGTATTCGGAGTTATTTAGGATCCGCCTAGGTTAGGATAGGATTGGGTGCTAACCATAAGACCACCAAACTAAAGTTATGCCTGACTCCCGATGCGATCATCGCCAACTGCACCTAGATACGGAAATCACGATGGCTCTTTCGTCGAGACTCAGGAGGCAGGGTATAAATCGTCGTCTGCCGTCGTACATGATGCACTGTAGGCGGGTTCATGATGCAGGCACACCACCATTATCCCTCTCTATATCGTCCTCGTTCTCGTCCTCATGCTCGTACTTGATCTTCGCTTCGAGCGCCTCCCTCCCGGCTTGTGTAAGTGTCGGTACACCGCTCTGGATATCCTTCTCAAAATACCTTGGCACGAACCTACTGTCAAAACTCAGGAATGGAAAACAGAAAGAAGGGGACCACTCGACGCGGCATCGCTTCCGGTCGGCCACCTCGTCTCACTAGCGCTGTGCGACGACCTGCTTCGTGCACATCGCCTCGCCGTACTCCTTGCTCAGTAACTTGCGCGTCTCGCTCTCCCATTGGCACAGTCGATGGCTATCGCTTGGCAGCTGCCGCAAGATGGGCTGCACAATCTCTGGCACAGCCTGCAGCGGCGTGGGGTCGGTCATCGTCGTCCATTCCGTCGGGTGAGTAGCCTTGCCGCCCAATGATGGTGTGAACCTGCCGGATCCATCGGACGCTGGGGCCACGGAATGCCGGCGCACGACGTTGCGCCAGCAGCCCTAGAAGTACACCACGACACGGGCCAGAGGGACGTGTTTCACTTTAGTACAGTCTTCATGCTCGTGCTCGGACAGGTCATACCGCTGGTGCATGACGCCCTCGACCAGATGGTGCGGTTGGTGTGGTGTCAGTTTTTCAATCGCATCAGTAATCCGTGCATGAGTGGGAAAACACGCGCACCTATTCCCTGTACTCGAAATTAACCTGTATACCACATATACCACTACACTTTGATGGCCACTGGCAGCACAAGGCCGATACCCGAGGACCCAAGACTTTCGCGAAATTGTTGTCCGAGATTTTTGCCTCGATTTGGCATAACTTTTGTACTCCGACGTGGTGTAGGATTTAGAAAGGGGGGGCCCCCCCCTTTCTAAACACCAGTCGTCTAGGATTGTTGTTGCTGAGGTCGGAGCACATTTCATCAAGATTTATCCCCCGGTTTCAGGCACAACGATGTAGGATACGAAAATGTAGGATGTAGGCTTATGGGAAGTCACCCACTTCGTCTACCGGTTCGCATGTATATAAGGCTGTTCTCTTGACTCGTTAATTCAGTGTCATATTCCCCCTCTAAATCTCGCTGCATGATCCCGGTTCGAGTCAGGCCCGCCGCTCAGGCACTCCTACTCTGGTCATCATCTCGTCTCGCCGCTTCGGACGACTTTGCTTATCTTCGCTAGTTTCCGTTTCCGTTTCCGTTCCCACTCTCATCTCGTTCGCTCCCATCCTTGGCCGTTCGCGATCGCTCCGGACTCGGCTCTCCCTCACTCTCTAACCCCTGCGGGGTCCTCTCCGCCTTCGGACTCCGGACTTGGCTCCGTACAATGTCCATCAGCGTGGTGAGAGGCTTGAGGTCAGCGCGGTTGAAGCGGTTTGATGTATGCCTGTTGGGAAAGCCTAGTATTGCAGTCATTGAGGCTGGAGGTACGAGTGATACACCATCGTACCTTTATCAAAACACTTCCTCATTGTAAGGTCCACATGTGCTCTGCGTGCGCAACACCGCCAAACGGCCACGCTCGGCGTGTTCACGACGACTCGGCCACATCGGCCTCGATACCCGGTTCCCGGCTGCTGTATTGCGTTTGCCTATTGTATTCTGTTTGTGTCTGCGTCCACTGTATTCTCCCTGTACTACTGCTATTGTCCTACTGTGTCCTGTGGCTCGTCCTCCATGTATATAGCTTCGGCTCTCGTGTCTCAGAAGCATAACCAATTTATCCATCTAATTGTATCATCCTTGCTTCTCTCACTTGCCGTTTCCGAGTCCCTTCGCCGATACCTTGAGAACGACAATCTGCACATCGCACTCGCGCCGATCCCAGCTCTGCGTCCTCGTGTTCTATCTCCGAACCGGTCTTATCTCATCTCATCTCCCTCTTTGTCTACGTCATCCCCTTGGGTCGACACTCTCATACTCGCACTCGACCCCACATCATCCTGTAGGAGATGGGGATCGGGGGAGATGAAGGGTGCACGCATATGGGATTGGTACTCATGGAGATAGGAAATGTTGAGTATATCGTGGGTGGGGAAGAGGGTGGAGGGAGTCGAGTGACGAGTTGGGTGTGGGACGTGACGGAGCATATGTCAGGTCGCTCAGGCATCCCTACCGGTTTTTAAAAAATAAAAAAAGCCCACTGGTATCAGAACGCTGCTCAAGTACAGTAATCATATCAATACACATACAGAGAGAAGATAAAAGTAAATCGTGACGAAACTACACTTGGCTAGTTCCTGTTTTAAGTTTTTTGGTCAATCTCTCCACCCTGGTAACGCGCTCGTCCCGAGCTCGCTTGGGGTTTATAATTTTCCTGCTATCGATATCTACTTGAACTCCTTCACGGTAGAGAATCTCTGCCATGACTTCGCTCGTGTTGAAGCTGAAAACTGTCGTCTCTGCAGCAGCCTCATTGAGATCTCGAAACAGGTGACGGTGGAGGATTTTGATTTCCGGGATCTCTGGATCGCCGGGATAGAGCTGGGGCACATTAACATTTAGTTAATAAGTAAGAGAGATTTGATACGCACCCTCCATTTCTTCTTCTCAGTAGCACGGATATGGACTCGCTGGGTCGTTCCATGTACACTCACCGTTGCTGAAAAAGCCAGGGTGGAGGAATCGGTAACGCGAGTGATGACGTTATCTTCCTCACCGACCGTGTGTTCTGGATCCTCGACGTGGTGAATGTGGTCTTCCTCCCAATGGGACCAAATCACGGACTTCAATCTTCTTGGGCAGGAATTTGGCACGTGAACAATGTCGATCGCGATGACTAATAGAATGTGCCCTGCAGTAAGGCAAATGAGTTGCGCCGCCTTCTTCATCAGCTTATCACGACTTTGTGAGAAACCGACTTCAAATGCGATTGTCGGAACAGAATGATCAAGGCTAGTATCCTTGCTAGTATCAGTGTCTTTGATGCCTTTTCTCTCGTATATACCATAATCGGGAGTCTTGAACCCCCCACAGTGAAAGGGGACGTTGATACCCCCACCAAAGAAGAGGGGACCACCAGTGCCGCTACGGTGATCCTCGTTTTGAACCATGCATACCAAGTCTGACACAAGCTCGTGCCCGGCCGTTGGAAATCGGATAATCAACTTGTCGGAGATGAAGTCAACGCTGATAGTACACACAGTTTAGTTTAGAAACATAATAGTGTGCGTGTATGCTTACTTCAATCTGTCCCACAGATCCGCTTGCTCAGTTTGAGCCATATAGCTTTTGAAATCCTCCAAAAGTTTACAGACAAGCAAAGAGTCTACTCCCTCAACCACGCATTCAATTTCTTCCTCTTGTGAGTTCCCAGATTTGACAAATGCTTGGAACTTCGATAAGGGACTATCCTTCCCAATAGGGCTGCTGGCCAGGCTGTCTGGTGGTGAGACAATCGATCCAATGACCAGGGGGGCCCTAGCTGCGCTAGCACTAATGGGGGCAGGGGGGTTTGGTGGGCTTTCAAGCGAAGTGCGAGTGCTTGCAGGTGGTGACAGGAGCCCAGTGCTCTGAGACTGAGTGGATGATGACCTATGACTTGGAGTCATGTGTATGACTGAGCGAAGGCGACTTGAAGAAAATGATCCACTGGCAGAAGTCGTCATGATTGTCAACATAGAGTGATGTCCGAGATAGGCAGGACTGACCACTCCTTCCCGTCGGCCCGGGCAGCTCCATTACCAAGGATGACCGAGTTGACCGAACTGACCAAATTGTGTTTGAAGGGATGGGCCGGGTTGTTCTCGGACTTCGTCTCGGAATATTTACGTCTCGACCGCACGTGGGCTCAGCTTATGATACCAGTGTTTCATAATTTTCGCTCTCTTTATAGAGGCGAAGACCGTTCTTGTACTATGTACTGCCGCGGAATATAAATGGTCAAAAAAAAAAAAAAAAAAAAAAGGGATGGGCCGGACAATAGAAATTTAACCATAAAATGTTAGGGCCTGTCCGGCGCGGCTGGGCCCTGAAACAATGTTTCAGTGGACCCTCTGTTTCCTGGGTGGGAAACAGAGACTGCAGCGAAACATTGTTTTGATTAACTGTGACCTCCGAACGCATTCACAAAAAAATATAAAAAATATTGTTTTGAATCGTGTCGTTACATGACAAAGCGTGACCTCGTTAGGACCACCGAGGTGGTCCTAAACTGACTTGTAGACCGGTGACCGTCTGTATATGAAGGGTAAACCTGCGATGTATATCGATTATCATATACAGGCTGGTCACGAGCCTAATTGCAGCTAGCGAGGGAATGATAGACCCAAACGCACTCACGTGCCACGATTGATCTGTTTACTTTTGGAGCCACTTTTGGAGCAGGACAAACAAGGAAATGAATGGCTGTGGAGATGCACAGACAGTGACTCGGACTCAGATTCACCAATCCGGTGTGTGCCTAACAACTATAGTAACAGCAATATGATATGCAAGGCTCGGCCACTGCTCAGCCCGTTATTTGCCCTGCTCCAAAAGTAAACAGAACAAAGTGTGGAGCGTGAGTGCGTTTGGGCCTATCATTCCCTCGCTAGCTGTGAGGCGAATCCCGTCCGAGTGACTCGGATTGTGACAGTCAAGCCGTGACATTTGGACCCTGCTCCAGGGCTGGCTCAAGTTCTGGTGGGGCTGAGCGGAAGGGCCCCATGAGCTGAGCCTTCAGGCTGAGCGGTCGTGGGCGTCTATGCTGCCCCAGATTGGTCAGCAGGCGCGACTTGACTTGTCGTCGAGACAACTTATGTGCTAAGTGGTGTTTCAAGTAGGGCTTAGCGGTGACGAAGTCAAAAGTGAGATATGGAGAAGAGTAGACCATATTTTCCATTCTCGAACGGGTATAGATGTACGCTCATAAGTACAGGGCCAAGTACAAGGCTGCTACACATGATGGTACGAAAGGAGTGAACTAACAGTAGTTCATACATTCTGTCCCCCAACCTCGTCATCATGGATGGGGAAAGGATACATGACCTTGACTACCTTACAGAAGTCTCTCCACAACTCCTCGCGCCGTTTGCTCAAGTCCTCCTCGCTGGTGCGCTCGCTCGATCGCTGAACAGTCTCTTCGAAATCGTTCGGAACAACTTGCCTCTCGATGAACGCACCCGCTAACGGGATTCGTACGTCCCAAAGGGGCCATTCTCCAAGGGGAAAGCTGGGAAATGCGGCGACGAAAGCTATCCAAAACACCTCGGCACCCCATTTCCAGTGCGGCAAGTCCTGGTCTTGTATATAAAAAGTGAGCCAACTCTGGACTCGGGACGCAAGCGTCACCCAGGCCACAGTGGACGATTTGTCGAAAGCCGGTGCAAGAGGGAGGAATGAGATCGGCACAACATGAGTCTGCGTCTATGACATGCGAAGGTGTGAACACAGTCTGAGACAGTGAAGTGGCACTTACCGTGTTAGGCTGTACCTCCTCACTCCTTGGCCGAACTGCTCCCGGACGGTGATCAATGGTCTGAATAACAGGGCAAAGAGATGCAAACTCCGGGAGAAGATGGACCGTCAGTTCAAACGGCTGGTATGGAGAATCTCAGTTAGCATGCGTTGAGCGTTAACAAGTTTGCTTACCACTTCTGAATCGTGGAGATCATGAGGGAGATTTCCCTCAAAAGTAAGAGAAAATGTGACTGAAGTTCGTGAAGACGGGAGATGAGTGAAAAAAGATGTTGCAGTTGTGACCTCCATGGGTTCGATGAGACACAGCGCAGGGACCCACGCACGCAAACAGAAGGCAGAACTCACGTGATGGGAAGTCGGTCGACGCGTGACGTGCGATGCGTGAACACAAGCGTGGACTCGGACACAAGGAACTTAAAGTTACTCACTTTCGCGACACCGTTGAGACACACCATGGGGCGCTCGCGCAGCGCAATTCCGGGGGACGGAGGCAGGCATAATGGTGACCTCAGTTCTGCAGGTACGTCATTAGCCGGTCTTCGTTGATGTTGGTATCACCGTATCATTTCCCCCTTCCAGATTGGTTGAGACATCCCGACAACATTTTTGAATGCCTCGTGTGTCCAGCGCGAAAGGGAAGAGCACGCATCATGAAGGCTTATCATACAAGTGCGCACATTTCGTCTGGTGTTCACCAGCGCTTTTCGAGGGCTGCATCGCGAGCCAAGTCGCGAGCAACTCAAACGCCAGGCTTGGCTGGGCCCGTTGCATCTAATGTAATGGGCAAAATGTGGCAGCCTCTGCCTGCTGAGTTGGTGAGGATAGACGCCCTTTACCGCTCTTAATGTCTAACTTCATTAGATGACAGCAGAGGGCGGCGCGTTCACCGCTACTGCGCTTTATACCATAGATTCCCCACCCTTGGTTCCTATTTTGTCCGCTAACGCTCCGAGTACAATGAGCCTTGAGGACTCATTTCCCATCTCTGGCCTTTTGGGTGCTACAGAAGGCAGTCGCATTGGAAATAGCGTGTCCACCAGCCAGTTTAATGTCTCTGACCTTTCGGATACTACTGCGGGAGACAGCGACGTGGACTTTGTTGACCAGGAATTCGTATGGCCCAATGGAGACGACAGCAACTCACATGCTGATGACTTCAACATTGACCTTGACGGTGAGTTTCTTCTTCGCTACCCCTCCTCCCTGCTGAACACAATTAGCCATTGCATCTCTCAAAGATGCACACCGTGATTCGGTCAGCCCAACATGTTCAACATATCCATGGCCGTCCTCTGCAGTAAGTCTTGCAACTCTCGCTCCATTCACGCGCGCTCATGCCCCTAAGTTATTCCTGACAGACCCTCTATTCAGCTCCCCCCGACTTCGGTTTTCAGAGCAACAGAAGAAGGCCGTTCTCAATTGGGCGTCACAACTTGGCGCACCCAATGTCCCCACCTATTACGCGTTATCTCGGTTCCAGGAAAAGCTCAAGAACACTATTGGGGACTCGGTCACCGCTCTCACGACTGGCACGGGTCACAAAGTATACATGCAGGATATCCCCCATATGATAGCAAAGGTACGTCTTGCCCCGTCGTAGTCCATAAGCCCTGACCCAGCTGGCACCTGCAGGACTACGCGAATCCTATTACCCGGTTTGCGATCTGGGACTATCCCATCGATGGTGAAGGGGGCGCTTCACAAGTATTCCATGGGTCAAAGATGCTCATGGATATGCCGTCCAACCTTGTTGTACCCACTGTATGCGTTAACGATCGCATATTTTTTGTGGACGAGCTTCTGCAAACCTCCGAAGGCACTTACTTTATTTCACATCGCTTTTTCTATCGACTTCCGAAACATGCAAAACTGTCAGGCGTCGGGTTGACTGAAAATGGCAGCTCTCAGGTGTATGAGCCATCTGTGCGCGACTTATGGTCGCTTGGCCATAAAGTTGTGCGAACCGATGTTCGCCCTTTAACTCCTGATGTCGACGGCGTTCTGACCATTTTTTATAGGCGGGTTTTGTTGTTTCGGATGAGGAGTCAACTATGCACGTTAACGTGTTCTGGCGCACCTTCCTGGACATTCAATCCAACGAGCAAGAATTTAAGTGCGGGTTTACAGGTGTGCCGCTACGCGTTGAGTGGCGGCCTGTTTCGTGCTAACGATTGTGATTGTCTACTCAGATACTTCGAGAGAATATGCGTCCCGTATGCCACACCCTCTGCGTGTGGAGGCAGATGGTCGGATGGTTTACACAGTGCCTGTTATTCTCTTCATGGACGACGCCTCGGCAAACATCTCGAAGCAGTGGAACAAGCACATTGTTGTTTACTTGTCCAATGCAGGGCTTCCCCGCGAGATGTTGGACAAGGAGTTTTGTACAAAGTTTGTTGCGTCATCCCCAAACGCTTCTCCAATGGAGCTCATGCGCGCTGTGCGGGACTCAATGGAGTATGTGCGAACCCTCATTCCGTCTGTTCACCATATCTTACCATTCATTAGTAATGCATTGGTTGCCCCTGCGGTTACATTCGATTGTAAAACGGGCAAGGAGATATTGACGATCCCCTATCTGATTTTCACTGCAAGTGACAACCCAATGCACGCCGAACAGACAAGTCAGGCTGGCCTCAATGCGAACTATTTCTGTCGTACATGTGACGTTGGTGGCACCAGAGCACAAAAGAAATCAAACGAAGGCTTTTCGAAGATATTTGAGGTAAGTATTATTATTTGTTACAACACCTATGACACGTACATGTACATTAGATTGGGTGTATCCGTGACCCAGATGAGACGAAACGGGTGATCGAGCAGCAGCTGGAGCTCTGCGTGCTTCCCGGAGGTTCTGACAAAGTAGATTCGGTCGTGCGTAGTAATGGCATCAAAGACGCAACAGTCACACCTATCATAAACTACATAACCACGAAGGGAAAGGCACTGCGCAGCAGAAAGTCACTAACAGCCTCTCAGAATGGTGCCAAAGCAACGACTGATGATGTCCCTGACCCGATGACCGACGATGTCCCCGACCTGATGACCGACGATGTCCCTGACCCAATGACCGACGATGTCCCCAACCCAAGCCCTAACCCAATGACCGACGATGTCCCCGACCCAACTGACGACGTCCCCGACCCGACAACTGACAACTTCTCCAACCCGACAAATGTCGATGCAGACCACGCCGATGTTCTGGTGAGGACCGTGAGGTTTTTCATTTTGAGAAGCCCTGGAGCGCTCATATCTTTGCAGGATCCAACAGCAGAGAATGACGGTTTCCAAGGAGTCACAACTGCTGGCTCTACTCAGGAAGTGGCAAGCGTGTCATTTCATGAGGACGCCGAGAAACTGTCTGAGGACGAGATACGAACTAAGCTAAGTGAAGAGCTGGATGCTTTGTTGAAAAAACAAGGCATAAATCCGCTCATCGGAATGCCAGGTATGTATTCAGTCGATGTCAGTTGGGGTTCGTAACTCGTGGTATTCGCAGGCTTTAACATGCATCTCGATACCCCAACTGAAATTCTTCATACCGTCCTCCTCGGCATCGTAAAATACTACTGGGCTCAGACCATTTGGATTCTCAAGGGTCGCAAGTCCATGGGTCTATTCCAGACTCGACTTGTTTCTACTAACTGGAGGGGGTTAAATGCGCCGAGTACTGATGCTGGGTATATTTGCCAGTATCACGGAAGCTTGATCGGAAAGCACTTCAAGGGCCTGGCGCAAGTCATGCCATTCCTCATTTACGACCTTGTAGCCCAGGATGTTTTGCGTGCTTGGAATATTATTGGTACGCTCGTTGTCCTACTCTGGCACACCGAGATCGAGGATGTAGAAGACTACGTGGTGAGTTATGAGGCCACTTTCAAGTTGTTCAGTCGATAACACCCTGATGCGCTGCAGATGTCGCTATCCCGAACCATTCAGGACTTTCTTAACATCACAGCAAAGTGTTCACCGGGCATCCTTATAGCGAAGCCAAAGTTTCATTTCCTTGTCCACCTTCCCGAGTTTATCCGTCGTTTTGGACCTGCAGTCTTGTTCTCAACTGAGCGTTATGAGTCATTTAACCACGTATTTCGCCTCTCGTGCATCTATAGCAATCGGCAGGCGCCAAGTCGTGACAGCTGTAATGCGTTTGCAGCACTGGATCGCATCAAGCATGTTGCCACTGGGGGCTATTGGCACGACCCTCATACCGGAACATGGGCCCACGCGGGACAGTGGATCCTCGACTTTATATCAACGCATGACGAATACCTGGGCTGGCTCGGACTTCCCAAGGAAAGCACGCAAAAGCCAGGTGTGACCACTTGCCTCTCATTTATTCGTTTGTTCACCTTCCCTCTGGAGGCACTATAAAATACTCACACAAGAAAGAGGAGTCGGGACGACGTGTGTGCTATACACGACTCCCACCAGTTCGGTGGGAAGACACAAAAACGTCTCAACTTGAAGTACTGTGTCCCAACTTTGGTGCTCCAACGGCAAAGTCAAAGTTTCATCAAGTGGAGTCGTTTGTCGCCCAGAATGGTAACGACCGAGTGCAAATCCAGGACTTTGTGATCTTTTGTCGTCCCACACATTCGGATTCAGAATCGGAGCCATCGGTGAGTTATATGCCTTTGTGGATGGACGGCACATTAATACAGAAGTCTTTTTAATCAGCTGGGAATTGGCCGAGTGGCCGACATTCTTGTGATCGCAGATGACCCGAATCAGCACAACCCGAGAGTACACATCACTCTTGAGATTTACAGCTTCGACAAGGAACGGCACAAAGTGTGGGAGGTTCCGTGCATCCAACCTTCGGAGTCTGAGCGCTTCATAGTTGTTGCCGCCAACGTGAGCCTTGACTGCTATCTCTAAAAACACATTTGACACCAGTATGACGTATTCCAGGAAATCATTTGTATTGCAAACATCCAACACGATTGTTACTCGTGCGAATGCTCCAGCGTTGAGCACAGTGCCGTGTGGCAAGAGCATGAGATGACCAGTAGGACACGTGCCGTGGTCAAACATAAACCCGACGCTCGATTTGTTGTCAACGTCCATTCGATTCACAATTACAAGTTGATTTCGGCTGTCACACCACCAGATCTTTTAATGCCGTCAATAGGTGTCGACTCAAGCACTGTTGAACTCAGAAAGAGGGCAGCGCAAGTCCTCCAAGGAGACAATGCCACCGCACATCCCACTGGCACCGACGGTGACGCCGTATCAATATCACTTGCATTTGACCGAACACGTGAAAGGAGTCGGGGAGCACCTCAGTCGGATGCGAATGCAACTTTTGCAGGCACACTCAGCTCACGAAGCAAGCTGGAGCTTGTGGCAATGGCGACCGCACTAAGTATTCCAGTCGCGGAGAAGGCCCGCAAGCAAGAACTCATGCTGAAAGTTCGGGACTATCTAGACGCTAATCCCAGTGTTAGGAACAGTGAACAATTTGCTCAAGTAACTTGGCGATCAGCAAATCGAAATAAGACAATCTCTGCTGTTCCGACACCCCCTTCCGGAACATCGCATGGTGTAGCGATACCTCCCCACCAGCAAGCGTCCCCACACATCCCCACACATCCACCATATCCTCCTTTCCAGTTCCCGCAGGTGCATAACCCTGTAGCTGGTCCGTCTGTAATAGGCAATCACCCCACCGTGACGCCATCAGTGCATACGCTCCACTGGCAGGAACCTCTGTTATGTTACCCTCCGCCTGTGACACCTGCGCCATCCTCCTTCCGCAGATGCCCCCAACAAACGGACTGCAGCACGATCTGCAGGGATATGTGCCGCCACCTATACCCCCTTACCTGCATTCTTATAACCCGTACCACCCGGCACCAGTGCCCGTCACGCACCAAGCATACCACCCTGGAGCTAAATAATTCACATAGAGCTACTAATTGAATTATACGTATATACAGAATATATTTGTTGCCTGCCATTCTCTCATACCGTCCATCACTTGATGACTTTTTCCACGATGCGATTGTGTTTGGTCATGTTTGTCGCCATTGCAGAGCGGCGTTTGTCCGTGTCGCATCTGTCCGTGTCGCGTCTTTGTCGCGTTGACGCGTCTGTCACGTCCATCGTCTCACTCACTCACCGCCATCACGCCTCATTTTATTGATTAGAATGAGCTTGTGCCGTGAACTCTGTAGCACCAGAGCACCCAGCACTGCGGATGGCGGCAATGGCGAAACTACACCCTCAGTTTTCAACCGACGCTCAGGCTCGCTTTTTGCTGGTTCCTCGACACCCACACCTGCTGGTAGTATTCGCCGCCGCAGGGACAGTGACGATTTTGGTTACAATCTCAGGGAAGATACAGTCATAGCCAGGCCAGCTTGGACGGGTCCGATTACTCCTAGAACGACAAAGCGTCTGAAAATCTCATCCGAGACTCTTGCGTGCCGCTACAACATCGATCCTGAGCCACTCCAGTCTTTTGCGGAGGTATGCTAATACTTTTAAAACTTGTCGCAGACTCTAATGTCTTTTAATGTGCAGTCCCCAACTGTGTTGGACATGTTGCTCGTCCAGCACGCGCGGCTTCTCAAGGTGGAAAATTCACTCAACAAAGTACAGCGTGAGAATTATCTCGAGTCGGATGAGTTCAAGGTACATATCGTCATTCAAATGACTGCTGCTGTATTCTAACCCATGCATTCTAGAGCAGTTTACAGGATCGTCTCCTAGTGGCATTGCTGTCCCCTAGCATACCCGCGTACGTTACTGATGTTGCAGCACGGATGATGGTAAGTCCGCAACTGAAAACATTCGCCAGGCTAATTGTCGCCTAGGTTGTCATTAGGGAACAGTGGAAGCTCTTCAAGGTTCCAATGGCCGTATTTGAAGACCCAGACTATTATGCTCAACTGGAGACTCTGGTTAGTGTATTACTTACTGCGTGTCGCAGCAGCATCAAGCAAAAGGTAAGTTGTATGTTTTTTTTGGGTGCACGCATAGCTAAGTCAGAATCAACATCGAGCAGATCGAAGGGTCATTTTGGGACGATGGCAATACTCATCATATCGGCCTGCTTGCTCAGAGGCTGTTGTCACCAAAGGGTGTTCTAATCAGTCTGGATCACTGGTCACGGTTCGCTTTCCTGGTATGTATAGCTTTTCTTTTTCTTTTTCCCATGACCATATTCTGATATGAGTATCAGCGGTCTGCGTTGCGGGACTTTGTCAAGATTACCGGGCAGAAGAAGCCTGCTGGAGCACGCCGTTTATTGAAAATGCGCCCCAAGCACAGTCCCGACCTTGTGGGGCTAAGACGCAGTGACCTGGAAGCACTCGGCGCCAGGATGAGTGGGGGCCAATCTGCTTCTGACAACAACGATGACGAAATCGAGGCCGACGATGACAATGAGGTGATCGAGATCACCAAGAAGGAGTATACGACCCAGCAATTCTGGAATTATGTTGATGATTACCTTGCGTATATTCGCACCGATCTCTTTAAGGAACTTTCAGACCCTGCCGCACTGAACCGCAAGATCACTTGGTATGATTCCACCTTTTAATTCTCTGTTAATTTGGTCATCGTTTTGTTAGGTTCTTCAGTGAGGCGTTGCAAGTCGACTTGTATAATTACCAGGGTGGTTCCAAGATACCACTTCGTCCGTCAGGCGATCAACTTCCGATATGGCAGGAGACCCTGCATAACAGCACTTGCTGGGATTGACACGTTAAGTTTTTCGCTATTTTGTTGTGCCAATATGTTCACAAAGCCGGCAGTAGCTCATCTTATCGTATAGCCTGTCGTCGTGGAGGTCTTGAATGAGGGGATGAAGGAGACAGCTGGGCATACAAGATGGAGGATGATGTTACCAAGGACCTTGCCACCAGTTTTAAGACAAGGACGACGTTACCAAGGACCTCGCTGAATTCTCACTCGCCACTACTATTAATCATTGTCGTTTAATATTTACATGTTTATCACTCAAAATGTTAATTTCATCGCGCATTTCATCATGCATATCTAAAACATTTGAACGACAATCATGTGAGCACAACGTAGCAATGGTATACATATGACCGCCACCGTATGCTGGCGTAGGCACCCTCAGAGGCTGACAGAGGGTCCAGAGTCATCACTGACCCAGCCCCACAAATCGTATCGTTGGTCCATTGCCGACTGGACCTTGGTCCGACCTCCAGATGAGTGCGTAGCAGGGCCCAATGGGAGATTGAGCCGGTGCCCCGGCTTTCTACCTCCATATAACCCCCTCTCGACCGGCACGCGAATGGGTCTAAATTGGGGTCGCATGGACCTTGGAATACCGAACCCTCAAACAGGGTCAGGCACGTTTGGCAGTGTAATGGATATGAGCGAGTCAAAGGGAGATGGGCGCGAACACGAGAAGCCGAAACAGATTATGGTGAAAGGATGCGAGCATACGAAATAACAGACAAAGGGGACCGAGACATTTATGATGCACGACAATGGGGAACCTCCCTCCGAATCCAACGGCGAGCCGTGACGATCCACGCGGCCTCCAACAGCATCTTGCAGGTGGCCCAGGGAAGCTTGAGCAGGTGAGCTGCGATCTTGACATCTTGAAAGGCGAAAGTGAGATGGCGATGCGACGGGGACGGGGCATTAATGGACAAAGAGGGCACGAGGCGCGAGGACGCGCGCCCTGTGTTTGAGCGCTTACAGGTCACTTGCGAGGCGGTCGGCGTTGGCATCCATGGCGACGTGAGGCAAGGGCGAGCGATGGTGATGGAAATAATGAGCAAAGGGAGAGGAGAGTGTAACAGAAGGCGTGGATTGATGGCGAGGGGCGAAGCCGTTACAGCACAGCAAAATCCAAAAACAGGGCCCCTTTGTACAAATGGACAGTAGCTAGCGCGTGCAACGAAAATCAGGCAGGACTTACCCGAGTTCTCATGGATGCATACAGTAGCTCATGCGAGTTATATCAGAAATTGCTCGTTCAAAACACGACGCCATATGGGCTTCGGTTTCAGAAGAAACTGGCCGAGTTGTAAAAACGCTGTAGGGACTGAAGCAATCTGGACACGAGTGGAACCGAGAGCTAGACCAGAAGTCAAGAAAACACAGTTTCACGTGCTTGAGGACGGACCCATGTTCGTATTTGGGGCGAGATGAGGAAATATCAGGATCATAGAGTGTACGTCCGGTCGGCCATTGGGCCTGGTGACGCCGCTGGTGATGGGCGGTCACGTCACCGAGGCGTCACCAGCGCAGTACCCGAAATATACGTGCCCCCAAGCCTCCGGATGACTCATAGTGTCCTTAGTGCGCTTCGGACGTTTCGCGCGTTTCGTTTGTTTCGCATGTTTCGTATGTTTCGAACGCTTTCCGCTTTCGGTCGTGAGCATCCTTAGGGCACTTTGTATGTTTCGCACATTTTCCTTTTTCGTCCTTAGGGTGCTTTGCGCATTTCGCACATTTCGACTTTTTCCCCGGTTCCCCAGGGTGCCGCACCTCCGCGCGGCCTTAGTGGCTCAAGCACGATGCGCCGCCGGCCATGGCGGCCACCCCTGCAAATTTTCGTGTCGCGCGGAAGCGTGCGCGACCATTTGCGATTACCCACGACCACCCAAACCACAGGGCTCCATGCGACCCACTGTCCCCATTCCCGACCCCGCTGCATCTGAGCGCGGCCTTAGTAACTCAAGAGCAACGTGTCCCCGACCAAGCTGGCCACCTCTGAGAGGTCTCGCGTCGCGCGGAAGCGTGCGCGACCGTTTTCGATCGCCCACGACCACCCAGACCAGCAGGGCTCCATGCGGCCCACTGTCCTCATTCCCGACCCCGCTGCATCTGAGCGCGGCCTTAGTAACTCGATAGCAACGCGTCACCGATCAAGATGGCCACCTCTGAGAAGTCTCGCGTCGCGCGGAAGCGTGCGCGACTGTCTGCGATCACCTGCGACCACCCGACCCAGCAGGGGCTCAGTGTACACCACTGTTCCCTTCCCTGACCGCGCCGCACTTGCGCGCAGCCTTAGCTATTCGACAGAGACTTGACCGCGACCGCCACGGACCTACCTACGACACCTCGCGCCCCGCGAGGGCCTGCGCGCTCACTCGCGTCGCTTCACACTCCCAAATCCCGTGCATCTTAGTATTTTTGGGCCACTTTGAGCATTTCAGACAGATTTTGACTCTTCTTAGACCTTTTTACCATAGCATTTTTAGGCCAACTTCGAACATTTTGGTCTCATGTGGACCCCCTATCCAAAACGGTTGCACGCCATACCCGTGTACTCCACCCAGCGGACGGCGTCACCACAAATATATTTGACGCCCCTCTACGGTGCGTCACGACATTACCGGTCACGATCACCAGCGTCACCGTGGTGATCACCGCGACGCAGGGACATAACGGTCTGGGTCAGTGTTGTACAAGTCACCCTGACTCGGGGTCACATGGGTCATAGTCAGCCGAGTCAGATTTAGTCAGTTGACTCGGGTCAAAGATCGCAACGAGGGTCAGACCATTTTTGGAAAGCGAGTCGTTTGTTTAGTCATCACGGCTTGTGCCGATGGGCCAATGGCCCGCCAGCCCCGCCCACATTGTAACATCGTGTCCAACTCGTGTTCACAAGTATATAATCAATAAATTCTCGTTCATCGTCCATCGTCCTTCAGTACTCTACTATGGCTACTAAGAGCTGGTCCTGGGCCCATTTCACTACTGATGACCAGCTGTATAGAGCCAACCACTCTTACAAGAATGCGTGGTGTAATGCTTGCATCAAATATCGTACAGAACAGATCCGGCAAGCTGACATTGTCAACACGGCGGTTAGTGGAACCAGCAGTGGCCGTACAAATGCCGATTGGGAAGCACAAGGTGAGCATAGTATTGGGGCTCGGACTCAGGTTGACTGATGCGAAATTTATATAGCGCGTGTAGAATGTCCTCCAATCTCGGGGAAACCAACCCAGTCTATGGTACCACACTTGTCGAAGTGTAGTCTCGTTACACCCAATATCCGTGCTCGTGCTCTTGAAGAACTCAATAGGAAAAAAGATCGCCGCGAGAATGTTCCTACTACTATGACCGGACGCTCTGCGAGTATGCCCCTCCCTACCATTGTGACAGGGTTTGGGAACAATCATCCTCTCGCGTCGACAACGTCATTTGAATCGCCAACCCCTAGCCCTCTTCTCCTCTCTGCGCCGCTACTTAATTTCGAACGACCAACGAAACGCGCTAGAGCAACGAGCTTCACAAGCCCTGAAGAATCACAAATTCCAGCTGGAAGAGTATGGAACCCGGAGCTACAGCAAGAGTTCGGTGAAGATTTCTGTAAATTGCTGATTGCGACCCGCTCTTCGTGGAACATGGCACAAAACCCACAGATGTGGTTATTTTTCGAGAAGTGGATTCCAGGCGCAGTCATACCTGATCGTCGTACCTTGTCTGGGCCGATACTCGACCGAGAGGCGGGAAAGGTAGAGGATAAGCTCAAGCTCAAGCTCAAGGGGCGGAAGGCCACTCTTCAGACGGATGGATGGAAAAACAAGGCTAGGCAGGCAATCATCGCGACGATGGTTAGCGTTGACTTTGAGGTAAGTCCTACGAACGCTATATTCTCGGTACTATCTAACAATCAAATTACATGCACAGCCATATCTAATGCGAACGCACGATGTTTCCACACAACCGAAAACCGGCGAGGCCCTTCTGGAGCTTGTCGTTGAGGACATCAAATGGAGCGAAGAAACGTATGGACTCACCATTATTGGCGTGTGTTCTGATGATGGTGGCGATGCCCGCAAAATGCGGCGGCTACTTCTTGTTTTAATGCCTTGGCTAATCGTTGTCCTTTGTTGGGCACATCAGATCAATCTTGTTGTCGGCGACTATCTATCTCTCAGGCTTACATTCCAAGATTGTGTCCCAAAGGCCTTGAAAGTTATCAAGTGGATGAATACTCACAGTCGTGCGTTGGGATTATTCTGTCAGGAACAACTACACACATATCAAAGGTCCTTCGCCTTGATTCTCCCTGTGCTCACTCGATGGACTGCGCATTATCTTTCACTCCGGCGACTTCTCACCGTAGAAATGGCGCTTAGGGCCACCTGGCTTAAACATGGCGACATCATGATAGCAAGTGCTGGTGCTAAAAGTGAAGAGAAATCAAAGGCAATAGCAGTACAAGGGATAATAAGCGACGTAAATTTCTGGTACCACGTCAAAAAGTAAGTGTCGCTAAATTATAGTCAACGTCCGAGACTCCAAGACTCCAAGTTGACGCTTATGTTTTTAAGGACCTGCAGTCACCTTGAGCCACTTGCCGTTGCCGCTAATATTACTCAGGCATCTACAGCTAGATCCATAATGTAATGGGGGGCCCCTTCGCGAATTACAAACACAGCTGACCTCCAAAATTTGATGTGCGGGGTTCATAGTTAAGTATATTTTGAAATTCTCTGGAGGTTTGGTATCTCGCAAATATGTAGTTATTAAATAGTTATTCAGGATATCAAATAGTTATCCTGTGATGCTGAGACGGCACTCAGCCAAGAGTCGGAGTTATCTTATACTTATCGCCCGATGTGTGGCGGTTTCTCCCATTTCCGTCACCCTTGCCCGTCGTTATCGCCCTCACCGCGGCCCCATTGGCAATCACTCTCACTTCCCTGCTCTACGAGCAATGGTAAAGGGAGACTCAGACTGGCCATCATCATCGTTCTCTTTCTGAACTGCCAGGTATCATCCGTCTTTCCCATCTGATTTCACCAACGGGTAGCCCGTCTTCAACCCGGGGCAAACCCGTACCGGTGCCACGGGCTCCCACGGGTAAAGTAAACACTCGTACGATCGACATGTGTTGCTTCTCCCATCACCTCGTACATACTCTGTCTCGCACTGTCTCCCCACCTCCCCTCCGCACAAACCAGATCACCGATGCCAAGCACCTCGCAAGTAGTCCCTAGGCACCTGAAGACAGGCCGCGTGTCCCTCTCCCTTCCCCTCACGCAAATCCCGAAGATGCAAATACGAAACTACGTTTTTTTCTTTTCTTTTTTTTCCCGTTCGTCTCTAACCGGTGCAGGCCACAGGACAGTGGCGGCCTCATCACCTTCACGAGGCCTCCTCCCACCGCCCTTACACCTCGCAGCATGCGAGCACCCAACCCGCCTCACCTGCCGCTCCCACCCCTCAACCTGCTGCTTACGCGTGTGTATGCAGGTCATCCCGTCGTCACTATTTCCACTCTCACCGTCTTGTGGCACTTGGCCCCACTCAGATGTGTTTTTTTTTCTTTCTTTTTTTCGCTTTTGTTTTTCCCTTGCCATTTTGACCAGCAGAACCTTCTGCTCCCGCGATTATAACGACTCCGCCGCAACCTCAACACCACCACACCGGCACCCGCTGCTCGTCGACCCCGCCACCTCGACATGGCTGCGACACCCTACCGACCCGGTTACGACCTCGACACGGCCCTACCGCTACCTCGATCCCGTCTCGATACGGCCACCATTGCCTCGACCCTGCTATGACGCTTTCACCAACGCCGCACACCTCGACCCGCACCGGCGTTGTCTCGACACAGCCCCGTTGCCACCTTGACCGCGCTACGATGCTCCCACCAGCGCCGCGCACCTCGACCCGCACCAGCGCCGACTCAACACAGCCGCCACCGCCACCTCGACGCTGGCGCAACCTACCCGTTCACCCCACCTCGACCCCACCCCATCGGCGCCGTTTCAGCACCACCTGTCAACCTGGCACCTGCCACGTCATCCTTCACGCGCGATCCCCAGACCAGCTCACATTCCCCTGTAGTACCTGTAATAGTGTATATAAGATAAATAAATTTGATGTGCATGTGTACACCCGTACACATATGACCCGAAATCCCGCACGACCGAACCATTCACTACTCAACGCAGCTGTGGACGACTATGACACTGGCAACTGTGTAATGGTGAGGCGGTGGCGACGATAATCGCAGCAGCACCGGCGAGGTCAGGCCTTAGGCAGGGGTTTGCAACGCTACAGCAGGCTATCCTTATACAGCTACTTTAGAGTACATAGTTACTACTTCTTGCTACCTCTGAAATGAATATACACTATAATGTTGCACTGTTGCAGAGAGTCAGCGTTACCGGTGAGCTTCGACTTGGTGTCGAAATTTATTTGCAGATTAGTAATTTTCATTTTTTAATTACTACAAATAATTTCTCGTGAGACAAAACTTCGGCATGGTTATCAATACCCCTTCAGACTCAGCTCGGGCTACTAAAAGGGGCCCCCCATTATGGATCTAGCTGTAATACACGGCTTTACCATGTCCTGACCACCCTTGCAAACCTCTATCGGATCTATTCAAACCTCAGTCTTGAGGAAGACTTAGATGTATGTGATGGGGTTCTTGCTAGCCTTGAAAGGCGCTGGGCAGCTGTAGATCAAGACCCTTTCATTGCTGCTGTTGTCCTTAATCCCTTCTTCCGTGGTGACTTTCTCGCACGCCGACACATCGCTTTGACCCCCATCGGGTTATGTAATATGCTCAGGCGTCTGCACTCTCGTGTGTTCAGGACGGACGTGGGCACCGATTTTCAAGCTGCTTTTATGGACTACTTCAATAAGCGTAAAGAATTTTCTCCTGAAAGCATTGCTCTCCCAATCTGGACTGATATGGCCCAAAAGAATGTAAGTTGCAGCATGCTTTGAACTTGTGCGCTGTAATGAAATGACACATGGCCCATCAAATAGGGCCAGGAGGTCAACCCCATTCAGCCAATGTTCTGCCATGAATTTCATCATTGATGGGCCACCCGACGGGCAGAACCCCTCATGACTCATGGGCCAACCGACGTCGGCCGATGTCCCAGATTTTTCTGGAATTCATGGGCCACCCGACGTCGGTTCGGAGTATACTTGTTCCAGAGCAATATCTGTCCATAAAGAATATGTGGAGAGAGGTAAAACACCCGAAATGTGTTCCAATCGGACTGAAAAGGGTAAGGAACAACAAATCCCTGTCCATGGAACATAGGATGTAATATATAAGTCTTCCATGGACAGAAACTCAATGTTCTGTCCATCTGGCAGTTCCCCTGCAGCTGGGGACTTATATATTATATCCTATGATCCATGGACTCAGATCCAGTGTCCCATACCCTTACCAGTCTCACTGGAATGAGTTTCGGGTGTTTTACATGTCTGGTTGCTTCAATGGACGGAAACTCAATGTTCCGTCCATATGGGAGTTCCCCTGCAGCTTGGGACTTATATATTACATCCTATGATCCATGGACTCAGATCCAGTGTCCCATGAACTTACCAGTCCCACTGGAATGAGTTTCGGGTGTTTTACATATCTGGTTGCTTCAATGGACGGAAACTCAATGTTCCGTCCATCTGGGAGTTCCCCTGCAGGTGGGGACTTATATATTATATCCTATGATCCATGGACTCAGATCCAGTGTCCCATGTACTTACCAGTCCCACTGGAATGAGTTTCGGGTGTTTTACATGTCTGCTTGCCTCCACGGATGGAAACTCAATGTTCCGTCTGTCTGGGAGTTCCCCTTCAGCTCAGGACTTATATATTATATCCTATGATCCATGGACTCAGATCCAGTGTCCCATGTACTTACCAGTCCCACTGGAATGTATTTCGGGTGTTTTACATGTCTGCTTGCTTCCACGGACAGAAATTCAATGTTCCGTCCGTCTAGCAGTTCCCCTGCAGCTGGGGACTCATATATTATATCCTATGATCCATGGACTCAGATCCAGTGTCCCATGAACTTACCAGTCCCACTGGAATGAGTTTCGGGTGTTTTACATATCTGGTTGCTTCAATGGACAGAAACTCAATGTTCTGTCCATCTGGGAGTTCCCCTGCAGGTGGGGACTTATATATTATATCCTATGATCCATGGACTCAGATCCAGTGTCCCATGTACTTACCAGTCCCACTGGAATGAGTTTCGGGTGTTTTACATGTCTGCTTGCCTCCACGGATGGAAACTCAATGATCCGTCTGTCTGGGAGTTCCCCTTCAGCTCAGGACTTATATATTATATCCTATGATCCATGGACTCAGATCCAGTGTCCCATGTACTTACCAGTCCCACTGGAATGTATTTCGGGTGTTTTACATGTCTGCTTGCTTCCACGGACAGAAACTCAATGTTCCGTCCGTCTAGCAGTTCCCCTGCAGCTGGGGACTCATATATTATATCCTATGATCCATGGACTCAGATCCAGTGTCCCATGCACTTACTAGTCCCACTGGAATGTATTTCGGGTGTTTTACATGTCTGCTTGCCTCCACAGACGGAAACTCAATGTTCCGTCAATCTGGGAGTTCCCCTGCAGCTGGGGACTTATATATTATATCCTATGATCCATGGACTCAGATCAAGTGTCCTATACCCTTACCAGTCCCACTGGAATGAGTTTCGGGTGTTTTATATGTCTGCTTGCTTCAATGGATGGAAACTCAATGTTCTGTCCATCTGGGAGTTCCCCTGCAGCTGGGGACTTATATATTATATCCTATGATCCATGGACTCAGATCCAGTGTCCCATGAACTTACCAGTCCCACTGGAATGAGTTTCGGGTGTTTTACATATCTGGTTGCTTCAATGGACAGAAACTCAATGTTCTGTCCATCTGGGAGTTCCCCTGCAGGTGGGGACTTATATATTATATCCTATGATCCATGGACTCAGATCCAGTGTCCCATGTACTTACCAGTCCCACTGGAATGAGTTTCGGGTGTTTTACATGTCTGCTTGCCTCCACGGATGGAAACTCAATGATCCGTCTGTCTGGGAGTTCCCCTTCAGCTCAGGACTTATATATTATATCCTATGATCCATGGACTCAGATCCAGTGTCCCATGTACTTACCAGTCCCACTGGAATGTATTTCGGGTGTTTTACATGTCTGCTTGCTTCCACGGACAGAAACTCAATGTTCCGTCCGTCTAGCAGTTCCCCTGCAGCTGGGGACTCATATATTATATCCTATGATCCATGGACTCAGATCCAGTGTCCCATGCACTTACTAGTCCCACTGGAATGTATTTCGGGTGTTTTACATGTCTGCTTGCCTCCACAGACGGAAACTCAATGTTCCGTCAATCTGGGAGATCCCCTGCAGCTGGGGACTTATATATTATATCCTATGATCCATGGACTCAGATCAAGTGTCCTATACCCTTACCAGTCCCACTGGAATGAGTTTCGGGTGTTTTATATGTCTGCTTGCTTCAATGGATGGAAACTCAATGTTCTGTCCATCTGGGAGTTCCCCTGCAGCTGGGGACTTATATATTATATCCTATGATCCATGGACTCAGATCCAGTGTCCCATACACTTACCAGTCCCACTGGAATGAGGTTCGGGTGTTTTACATGTGTGGTTGCTTCAATGGACGGAAACTCAATGTTCCGTTCATCTGGGAGTTCCCCTGCAGCTGGAGACTTATATATTATATCCTAAGATCCATGGAGTCAGATCCAGTGTCCCATACCCTTACCAGTCCCACTGGAATGTATTTCGGGTGTTTTACATGTGTGGTTGCTTCCACGGACGGAAACTCAATGTTCCGTCCGTCTGGGAGTTCCCCTGCAGGTGGGGACTTATATATGACATCCAATGATCCATGGACTCAGATCCAGTGTCCCATAACCTTTCCAGTCCAACTGGAATGTATTTCGGGTGTTTTACATGTCTACTTGCCTCCACGGACAGAAACTCAATGTTTGGTCCATCTGGGAGTTCCCCTGCAGCTGGGGACTTATATATTATATCCTATGATCCATGGACTCAGATCCAGTGTCCCATGCACTTACCAGTCCCACTGGAATGAGTTTCGGGTGTTTTACATATCTGGTTGCTTCAATGGACGGAAACTCAATGTTCCGTCCATCTGGGAGTTCCCCTGCAGCTGGGGAGTTATATATTATATCCTATGATCCATGGACTCAGATCCAGTGTCCCATGCACTTACCAGTCCCATTGGAATGAGTTTCGGGTGTTTTACATGTCTGCTTGCCTCCATGGACGGAAACTCAATGTTCCGTCCATCTGGGAGTTCCCCTGCAGCTTGGGACTTATATATTATATCCTATGATCCATGGACTCAGATCCAGTTTCCCATGTACTTACCAGTCCCACTGGAATGAGTTTCAGGTGTTTTACATGTGTGGTTGCTTCCACAGACGGAAACTCAATGTTCCGTCCATCTGAGAGTTCCCCTGCAGCTGGGGACTTATATATTACATCCTATGATCCATGGACTCAGATCCAGTGTCCTATACCCTTACCAGTCCCACTAGAATGTATTTCGGGTGTTTTACATGTCTGCTTGCTTCCACGGACAGAAACTCAATGTTCCGTCCGTCTGGGAGTTCCCCTGCAGGTGGGGACTTATATATTATATCCTATGATCCATGGACTCAGATCCAGTGTCCCATGTACTTACCAGTCCTACTGGAATGAGTTTTGGGTGTTTTATATGTGTGGTTGCTTCCATGGATGGAAACTCAATGTTCTGTCCGTCTGAGAGTTCCCCTGCAGCTGGGGACTTATATATTACATCCTATGTTCCATGGACTCAGATCCAGTGTCCTATACCCTTACCAGTCCAACTAGAATGTATTTCGGGTGTTTTACATGTCTGCTTGCTTCCACGGACGGAAACTCAATGTTCCATCCATCTGGGAGTTCCCCTGCAGCTGGGGACTTATATATTATATCCTATGATCCATGGACTCAGATCCAGTGTCCCATACCCTTACCAGTCCCACTGGAATGAGATTTGGGTGTTTTACATGTGTGGTTGCCTCCACGGACGGAAACTCAATGTTCCGTCCTTCTGGGTGTTCCCCTACAGCTGGGGACTTATATATTACATCATATGTTCCATGGACTCAGATCCAGTGTCCCATGCACTTACCACTCCCACTGGAATGAGTTTCGGGTGTTTTACATGTCTGCTTGCCTCCATGGACGGAAACTCAATGTTCCGTCCATCTGGGAGTTCCCCTGCAGCTGGGGACTTATATATTATATCCTATGATCCATGGACTCAGATCCAGTGTCCCATGTACTTACCAATCCCACTGGAATGTATTTCGGGTGTTTTACATGTCTGCTTGCTTCCACGGACAGAAACTCAATGTTCCGTCCGTCTGAGAGTTCCCCTGCAGCTGGGGACTTATATATTACATCCTATGATCCATGGACTCAGATCCAGTGTCCTATACCCTTACCAGTCCCACTGGAATGTATTTCGGGTGTTTTACATGTGTGGTTGCTTCCACGGATGGCAACTCAATGTTCCGTCCATCTGGGAGTTCCCCTGCAGCTGGGGACTTATATATTACATCCTATGTTCCATGGACTTGGATACAATGTCCCATACCCTTTCCAGTCCCATTGGAATGTATTTCGGGTGTTTTACCTGTCTGGTTGCTTCCACGGACGGAAACTCAATGTTCTGTCCATCTGGGAGTTCCCCTGCAGCTGGGGACATATATATTACACCCTATGTTCCATCCATTTGCGATTCCCCTGCAGCTGGGGGTTTACATTTTACATACTGTCATCTATGGACTGGGATTATGTCTTCCATCTGTCATATTGCACTTTGTTCAGGTGTTTTATCTCTCTACATGTTTTCCATGGACAGATATTGCTCTGGATCAAAAATACTCCGAACCGACGTTGGGTGGTCCATGAATTCTGGAAAAATCTGGGACATCGGCCGATGTCGGTTGGCCCATGAGTCATGAGGGGTTCTGCCCGTCAGGTGGCCCATCAATGATGGAATTGATGGCAGATCATTATGTGAAGTATAGTGCTGTTAAAAGCACAACATGTTCTCTGATCTCTGGAGCTAAGAAAAACCCTTCTTCGAACCCTGAAGAAGTTGGACCTTGGTCACAGATTCCAGCCCTTCAAAAGGTTGTCCTACAGCAAGGACAATGAAGCGCTAATGACCACCGTCTCTGATTGAGTGTCATCTACTCTAGAGAAGATAGTGCTTTATTAGCACTAAAGACTCAACCTTAATCCAGAACTTCTGTGCAGCTCTTATGCTCCAAATTTATCACCTCTGTCATATTATGGACTGCCTCTATCATGAAGGGATGTTGAGACACGACTGAATAAGTCACATGTCTCATGGGATCTGATTGTGTCAGCCCGTATACTATATTTGGTATCTGTCCCTTATGGACTCCTTTGGACACTCCAGGACTTGTACAGACCACTTTTGTTTATCTTTATTGTCAGAGTCATATATGGCTCTTATTGTTCTTTATTGTTAAGATACTGGTATTGTCTGCTTTAGGCAGCTATTGTTCTTTGCCCTCCAATGGCATTTCTGATGAACAGTATACATAAAGGTGATACTCACAGTGGCAAAGGTGACTGTGGTGAGATATCAGGGTAGACTGGAAGCAGCAACAGAGATAGTTCTTGCAAGTGAAGCAGAGGTGGTGTCTGGCACACAACAGATGAGAACTGGTGTTTATACAAGAGGATAAGACATACCTGGCACACAACAGATGAGAACTGGTGTGGCGCCAGAGTGTACATGATACTCTACTTATACTGCTACAGAGGGTGATGCTAGTAACACAGGTCACAGTAAATACAAGGCGCATTGTTCTACATACAGACAAAGGAATGTGCTGTTCTGGGAGAACAAGGCATAAGAACAATAAGAGTTCAGACTATGATATCATAGTGACATCACAATAAAGATAAGGGAACAAAGGGAAGTATAAAGACAATAGTACAAGGACTGGTCTAGAGAAGTCCATGATGTCATGTACATGTGATGTCATAGATAAGAGAATACAAGAAGTCCGAGATTGTAAAGATCAATATAATCTAATCTACATGTCCTGTATATCTAATCTAAAGCAGTCCATTATCTGCATGTCCATACGAGCCACTAAGTGCGCACTGGGTCACTTATCAACATCTCCCTGTGATCAGCAATCTAGGATTAGCACAAGCCCATGTCAACGTTGTGTTGTTGGAGCAGGGTGCGCGCAAGTGACTTGGTAAAGCTGTCTGCAACCATTTCCAGAGTAGGGGTTCTAATAAGAGTGATGGTCCTCTTTTTGATGTACTCCCTGATGACATGATGTCTAATGGCAATGTGCTTTGATTGCCTCCCAGTGACAGGGTTCAAGGCCAAGTCAATGGCACCCTTGTTGTCACCATGCAATGGGATGGGTCGTCGACCTCGTACCTGAGTTCCAAAAGGAAGCTCTGATACCAAGCGGCTTGGTTGGCTGTGTTGGGCATGGCCATGTATTCCGCCTCTGTAGTGTTTTGGGCCACTGTCTTTTGCTTTCACAAGGACCAGCTTATTGTACCATTGGCTAAGAGGAACACATAACCTGAAGTGGAGTGTCTGTCATCAACCTGGTCACCCAGGGAAGAATCAGAGTAGCCAACAAGGCTGTCTCCACTGGCGCCATCATAGACTATCCGCATGTCCACAGTGCCTGATTGTTACGAACTCGAAGTGCTGCTTATCTTTTTCCTCTACTATGTTACCTCGCGTTCGCGTGTACTTTTACCCATGACCCACTTCTTTTACTTCTTCGGCTTCTATCTCGCACCCACCGCCTGACCATTACGATACCGGTCTCACGATTCTTAGAGTCCGCGGACGTCATCTGACCTCCGCGTGCCCCCGCGGGATTCGCTTGTTCCGTTTACAGACTTCCCTTTCATATTGCTTGATTAGCTCGCTAGGGCCAGTACCCTAGGATCGCGCCATGTGTTTGCGGCTCGCAAACATCCTGTACTAGTATATAAGTCACGCCCTACCTAGCTTGTACGGTAGACTTGACTTCTTGTGCAATACCACATCGTCTTTGCCTCACGACCCTTGTTCGACTCGCACCTTCGCTTGAGTCTCCGCCTTCGCTCGCCCTTGCGCTTGAGCCTTGCCTTCTGCTATTACCCTAGTGTCCCCGGGAGGCCTAGTGGTACTTGTTCATCACCGAACTGAGTCTTAACGGACTCACGCCTTTCCGATCCTGTTGACTTGCGAAAGTACACGTCGTACTCAACGCCCCTGTGGTGGCGTTACATTAAGTCAAGTCTCTCACAGTGGCGACATCTAGTCGCAGTCAGTCTCGGTTTCAGGCCGAGTACATTGATCGTTACAGCACCGACGAACTCTCCGACAAGGTCAAAGGATCTGCAGTTTGGGCAGAACACGACGGAGTCGAAGGATACTTTCTCTTTCACCCCAATACACAAAAGTACCGACAAATCCATTACCTCGACGACATCCGCCAGTGGGCATACATCGACTACTCACCGAAGCAAGGGAAGTGGTACACCATTAGCATTGTACCCCCCGCACTTGGAGTAGGACCCTTTGGAGCCCGCACTACCAGTGGCATCGACATCGACAGCCCAGACCCCGATTCCCCGAGCGTACCTGTCCCTACAACAAATTTACCAATCACCGCATTTCCAGCGTACGCAATGTCACAGACCCAACAACAAGCCTCGGCTAGCACAACGCTCACCAGCGGAGGAAGTGGAGGAGGAGGAGGACCCTCGGGAGCCTCGAGCTCAGGAGGAGGGGGAGCTCCAGTGCCACCCAGCGGAGCCCCGGCCGGAGGAGCTGGCGGTGGCGGTGGCGGTGGCGGTGGCAGTGGCGCTGGTGGCGCTGCGCCAGGAGGAGCCGCGCCGATAGTCGCGCCTGGAGGCCACGGAAGACTAGGAGGAAATCCACCCCCAGAGTTCACAGGAGTGAGGGACAAGAGCAAGGCTTTCCTGCTCGCGTTCGACCTCTATATCGGAATGAACCCGGAGGTCGACCAGCTCAGGATCCCCTCTTCGCGTGCCATGACTCTCCTCTCCTACATTAGAGGACCCCTCGTCGATGATTGGGTGGCAGAACAAGTACGATGGCTCAACGAACAAGTAGCCAACGGAGTGGACCGAGGAAACATGGTCCTATGGAACACCGTCCGAGACAGATTTGTAGCCGCCTACTTCGATACGGCGGAACGAACCAACGCCCGTAAATCACTCCAGACGCTTACCATGAAAGGAGAAGATATCGACACGTATATCGCCACATTTGAAAACCTCGTTATCAAGGCCGGGTACAACCCCGATGAGGCCACGACCCTCGACATTTTCCAAGATGGACTACCTAATCAGTTAGTCATTAACGCCATCCGCTTCCAGCATCCCGTCAATTGGGAGCAGTGGAAGGCGGCCGCACGACTTCAGCAGGCTGAGTATCTTATTTTAAAGGATCGCCTGGGCAAGAACAAACCATCGCGCGGCCGAAAGGGTGGACACAGCCGAGAGCAGTGGGTCCAGGCCCTCAACAGAACGCGCGACCCAAACGCCATGGATGTTGGACGCGCCAGAGCCTCCGTGGCCCTTACCGACACCGACAAAGCCCAACTTCAGAAGGAGGGACGATGTTTTAGATGTCGTGCTCAAGGGCACATCTCGCGTAACTGCCCACAAAAAGGCGTGCGCGTGGCTGCAGCCAGCGCTGCCATGGCGCTACCCGCCACTTCCTCAAGAGTTGCGCTCCCCCCTCCCCCGACTACAAACATACCAACTCCCTCCATCAGTACTGTCGCCGTATCAGCTAATCGCATCCTTTCGAATGAGGAGCAGGCAGACGTACAGATCGCAGCGATGAAGGCACAGTCGCAGGAAGTACGCGACCTTATGGTCGAAAAGTTGTTCGGAAGAGAGGATTTTCTCGACGCTTGAACCCGGCGGCCTGGGCTAGAGCTTTAAATCTAAACGTGTACACTAGCAGATACCGATCTATGCGAATCCCAGTTCTGTTTAAATCTGCGCACGCAACGGCCGAACGACAAGTCCTTATCGACTCAGGAGCAACGGATAATTTTATTTGCTCCACACTTCTTAAACGACTCCAGATCGGGACAAGAGATGTCACCCACCCTATCCGCATCTGGAATGTAGATGGCACCCATAACCAGGACTGGCGCCATCACTCAATACACGGACCTCACTGTAAAGACAGGGAAAGAGGAGAGGACGCTTCGCTTCCTGGTCACTGAACCTAGGAAGGGACGAAGTTATCCTAGGATATCCCTGGTTCACGGCCTTTGAGCCGAGTATCAAGTGGGGAGACGCAACGTTGAACGAAGAGTTCCAACCGGTTGTAGTCTCGAGCCTTCACTTGTCAGACGAAGCCACGCCCATGGAGGCATCCATTCGGGCGTTGGAGACGTACGAACTTGACGAGGAAGCGTGGGAGCAACTCGTAGACGACGAGTGTGAACCCCAAATCGCATTTTTGCGAAAGACGACGACTGCGTCGGAATTAGCACAGCGAGAAGCGGCGAAGAAGGAGCAACAGACATTCGAAGAGATGGTCCCGGCTGGAGTATCATCGTCACCGAAAAATATTTGACGAGGAAGCGTCCCACCGATTTCCCCCGTCACGAATTTGGGACCACGCCATTGACCTGCTTCCCAACGCTCCCGCCGCGCTCGACTGTAAAGTCTACCCCCTTGCGCAGAATGAGCAGGAAGCACTTACAACGTTCCTCACGGAACAGCTAGAAAAGGGGTATATACGCCCATCAAAATCGCCTTACGCGTCTCCATTCTTCTTTATTAAAAAGAAAGACGGTAGGCTACGACCCGTACAAGACTATCGGCGGCTGAATGAAATAACCGTTCGAAATCACTACCCCCTCCCCCTCATCCCTGAATTGGTGGACCGTATACGAGGAGCACGCCTATACTCCAAACTTGATATCAAATGGGGTTACAACAACGTACGGGTCAAAGGAGGAGATGAGTGGAAAGCTGCGTTTAAGACTAACCAAGGACTCTACGAACCCTTGGTCATGTACTTTGGCCTCACAAACTCACCCTCAACGTTCCAAGAAATGATGGACACAATCTTCCGACCCCTTGTTCTCACCAACGAAGTGATCGTCTACATGGACGACATCCTAATCGCGACCGCCATCGACTACCCCCATCATCGCGCGGTACTCCATGAAGTCCTCCGCCTGTGTGAGGAGCATGATTTATACATCAAGCCGGAGAAGTGCGAATTCGAAGTCCTCGAGGTGGAGTATCTGGGGCTGATCATAGGCCACGGAAACCTGCGTATGGACCCCGTTAAAGTACGGGGCATCCAGGAGTGGCAGGCCCCGAAAACCCTCAGAGAAGTACGCGCATTCCTTGGGTTTTGCAACTTCTACCGTCGGTTCATCCGAGGATTCTCCTCACTGGCGCGACCACTTCACAACCTCACGCGAAAAGACACACCATGGCGGTGGGGACAGGACGAACAAGACGCGTTCACAAACATCAAGCGGTGCATTGGACGCGAACCCACACTATTATTCCCCGACTTCTTAAAGCCATTCGAACTAGAAGTAGACGCCTCAAACGTAGCCATCGGAGCCGTGCTGAACCAACTAGGCCCGGATCAGAAACTGCACCCCGTCGCATTTCACTCTGAGTCGCTAAGCTCAGCGGAGCGCAACTACGACATCTACGACCGAGAGTTACTGGCGGTCGTGAAAGCGCTGAGAGCGTGGCGAACGTACCTCGTCGGTTCCCCGCACAAAATTATTATCCACACCGACCACGCCAACCTCCAATACTGGAAGGAACCACGAAAAATTAGTCGCCGAGTAGCACGCGAGTTCTTGGAGCTGTCGGAGTACGACTTCGTACTGAAGCACGTCTCTGGGGCAAAGAACGGTCGCGCAGACGCCCTATCGAGACGAGCGGACTACACAGTCGATGAGGAGGACAACAACAACGTAACCGTCCTCCCCGCCGAACGATTCATCCGTACCACGGAGATGTCAATGCACGACATGGACATCTGGACCCAAATCTCGCAGAACCTTGATGAGAAAGATGTACTACGCTGGGTTGAGCCCCATAACCTGAAAAAGGTGGGGGGGCTATGGTGGAAGGGTGACGCCTTGGTTGTCGTGGGCGACAACGATCTTAAACGGGGGGTAATCACCTTTTTCCACGATACTCCCGCTATGGGACACCCCGGGATCGCAAACACTTTCGAACTCCTCCGTCGCGACTACTGGTGGCCCAACATGCGCAAGGACGTGGAAGACTACGTTAAAGGTTGCGCGACGTGTCAAGCCAACAAAATCAACACGCACCGACAAAAACCACACCTCTTCCCCATCACCACAGATCCAGACGCCGAACCATTCGAAGTCGTAGCCATGGACTTTATCACGAAACTCCCAGTATCTGACGGGTACGACTCCATCCTGACCATCACAGACCACGACTGCTCGAAAGCGGCCATCTTTATCCCCTGTCACGAGTCGATAACCGCTGAGGGGGTAGCGCGACTCTACCTGCGCCACGTGTACCCGCACTACGGCATCCCTCGGAAGATTATCACAGACCGAGATCCCCGATTTACTTCCGCTTTCATGAAAAACCTCTGTAAAGTCCTCGGCATCCGTCAAAACATCTCTTCCGCCTATCATCCACAGACAGATGGACAATCAGGAACGCACAAACCAGTGGCTGGAACAATACTTGCGACATTGGAGCAACGTGCAGCAAGACAACTGGGCCGAGGCATTACCAGTCGCGCAATTCGCGCACAACGCCTGGCCAAACGCAACCACAAAAGAATCCCCCTTCTCCCTTATCATGGGTTGGGAACCACGCACCATGTGGACGCCGAAGCCTACAACATCCCCATCAGTCGAACAGCGCTTAGAAGAAATGGTCATCAGACGGCAACACGCGCAGGACTGTATTAAGCACGCGCAAGACTTGATGATGAAGCGAGGGAAGACGCGTTTTGTCCCATATCAGGAAGGAGCCCAGGTCTGGCTAGAAGGGACGAATCTGCGAACCTTCTACCCAACCGCCAAACTCGGTCCGAAGCGCCACGGACCCTTCCGTATTAAGAAGGTCCTCTCAGACGTCTCTTACGAGTTGGAACTCCCCGCCACATGGAAGATTCACCCCGTGTTCCACGCTAACCTCCTCACTCCATATAAGGAGACGGAACTACACGGCGCAAACTTCACACGCCCTCCACCTGACCTTGTCGATGGAGAAGAAGAATTCGAAGTGGAGCGCATCCTGCAGTCGAGACTGCATGGAAAAGGGCGCAAGCTGCAATTCCTAGTCCAATGGAAGGGGTTTCCCATAAGTGACAGCTCGTGGGAACCACTCGAAAACGTACGACACGCCTCAGAACTTATCGCCGACTTCTATCACCTAAATCCTACCGCCGATGGGGCTGGACGAAAGATATAAATGACACCCCTTCGACGCCCATTACTGCCCGTCCCCATCTCTATCATGTCTACTACTCCTATCGTCTCCACCATCCCCGCTCGCCGCCCAGTCGAGGTTATCCTCGAAAATCTAACTGTACCCTCGCAGGATCTTGGTGTCCCGTCTGAAGTAGACGGTCGTACGCCGCACTCAATGGTTCTTAGCCGCCCCACATCCCCTGTCCTCGCCCAAGTCGCGACGGCCCTTTCTAAGCTCCAAGAACCACCCACTCCCATACTTCCCCCTTGTCTCCCCACCATCCCGATCATCCCATCCTCGCCAGCCTCACCCCCACCCGTCGACACGCCCGTTGCTGTGCACGACGTGCCGGTCCCATACTCCCTTACACCACCACCCCCTCTCGAATCATCGATAGTCGACGCAGCCCATTTCCCCGCCCCGACATTCCCTGCAGGAATTGACCACATCCCGACGCCTATCCCCCAACTACGCATCGCCGAGCCAGACCCTGCCTTGGCCCTCCTCGATGATGAAGATGAGGAAGGAGACGCGATCGACCCCGGCCTCCCCTTCTTCCTCAACGACGCCACCTCCCCCACCTTCTTCCCACTCTTGATCGGCGGAGTCGACTGCCCACTGCAGACCGCCCGTTTCATCTATTACCGAAAAAGTTATCAGGAGGTTGTCGGGACCATGGGGAAGGGCCACCCCTGCTACATCTCGCAGGTCTTCCTCAACTCGGTCTACGGAGACCAGCTCCCCCAGCACATTACCAACAACCAGCTAGACATGTTCCACCCCCACGACCCCCGTGCGATTGTGCTCAACGAGGTGCTTGCAGAGTTGCGAAGCCCCCGTCTCCATGCCGAGATATCCCGTCTCCGCGAATGTCTGGTGCGTAGGGACGCAATACAGACGCGAGCGTCGGACCTTCGACGCCTCCAGTCCGAACTAACCAAAGACGAGTTTGGGCTGGACATGGACCTCGCTGGTGTGCGTAAGAGACTGCAGTACGCTCGGGCTGTCCCCCTCATATCCAACAAATACGCAGAGCTTCACGTAAAGCCGGTGCGTCCCAGGGGAACGCCTGAACAGATCCCCTTACTCCCGCGTGTGGGAGGACCCTGCGAGATGCCACGCCTTCAAGAGGGAGGCCGTCAGCGGCAACGCAGATGCTTTCAGTGTAAGTCCACCGAACACTTGGTGGCGCAGTGCCCGGACCGACGAGAGCGCGAGCCATGCAAATGGTGCGGCAGTCGAGTTCATCGGTCCAACACCTGCCTGATTCGCAGGCTCTCTCCCATGTCCCCCGCGTACGTCGACCCAGACAGTCGCCCCAGGTGGTGCGGCAAATGTCTGCGACACGACGCGAGGCATGAAGAGATCAAGTGCCCGATGTACGAGCAGTGTAGGGATTGTGGTGAGAGAGGACGTTTCCTATTCCTGCGTCGTCATACCTGTCCTCGCACTCCATCCCCCACGCCTACCAACGTTGCGCCGGAAGAGGACTGTTATTACGCTAGTGACTAGTTGAAGTCGTGGCGACTTCAAGTCTGACAGGGGGGTAATGTTACGAACTCGAAGTGCTGCTTATCTTTTTCCTCTACTATGTTACCTCGCGTTCGCGTGTACTTTTACCCATGACCCACTTCTTTTACTTCTTCGGCTTCTATCTCGCACCCACCGCCTGACCATTACGATACCGGTCTCACGATTCTTAGAGTCCGCGGACGTCATCTGACCTCCGCGTGCCCCCGCGGGATTCGCTTGTTCCGTTTACAGACTTCCCTTTCATATTGCTTGATTAGCTCGCTAGGGCCAGTACCCTAGGATCGCGCCATGTGTTTGCGGCTCGCAAACATCCTGTACTAGTATATAAGTCACGCCCTACCTAGCTTGTACGGTAGACTTGACTTCTTGTGCAATACCACATCGTCTTTGCCTCACGACCCTTGTTCGACTCGCACCTTCGCTTGAGTCTCCGCCTTCGCTCGCCCTTGCGCTTGAGCCTTGCCTTCTGCTATTACCCTAGTGTCCCCGGGAGGCCTAGTGGTACTTGTTCATCACCGAACTGAGTCTTAACGGACTCACGCCTTTCCGATCCTGTTGACTTGCGAAAGTACACGTCGTACTCAACGCCCCTGTGGTGGCGTTACACTGATGAACAGTACACATAGAGATCATACTCACAGTGACAAGGGAGACTGTGGTGAGATATGAAGGGTGACTTGAAGCAGCAACAGAGAGTTCTTGCAGTGGAAGCAGATGGGGTGTCTGGCACACAACAGATGAGGAACTGGTGTGGTGCCAGAGCATACAGGGTACTCTACTTATACTATACAGAGGTGTGACACTAGTACAATATAAGTAACATAGGGTCACAGAATACAAGGAGCGTTGTTCTACAGAGGGACACAAAGGAGTGTGCAGAAGGAGAACAAGAGTGCAAAGAACAAAGAAGGGCTAGACTATGATATCATAGTGACATCACAATAAAGATAGAACAAAGTGTTGAGTGCAGAACTAACGAGCAAGGTAAAAATAGCAAAGAGCTAGTAGACAAGTTAACTTCAGAGGGGAAGTAAACTCTGTATATATACACACCTAGTAGACAAGTTACTACAAACTGTCTGTGAGTAAAGGTAGTGTAAGGAAGGAATAAAAGGGACTTACACTTCAGAGGGGAAGTAAACTCTGAAGTGTGAAGGCGTAAACAGCAGTCCTTTTATACAGGACGCTTAGCTAATAATGGTCTGTGCGCACTGGTGACCCAAACATAATACATGTGGTCTGTGTGCCAGAGGGAGAAATGCCATTGGAGGGCAGAGAACAATAGCTGCCTAAAGCAGACAATACCAGGTATCTTAACAATAGAGAACAATAAGAGCCATGTATGACTCTGACAATAAAGATAAACAAAAGCGGTCCGTACAAGTCCGGAGTGTCTAAAAGAGTCCATAAGGGACAGATACCTAAATATAGTATGTGGGCTGACACAATCAGATCCCACGAGACATGTGACTTATGCAGTCGTGTCTCAACACAAAGGGAATGAGTACAAGGATGAAATACAATAGGAGTCCAGAGGAGTCCATGATGTCATTGTACAGTGATGTCATAGATAAGAAAGTCCGAGATTGTAAAGATCATAATCTAATCTACAGAAGTCCAATATATCTTATCTAAAGCAGTCCGTTATCTGCGTGTCCATTTGAGCCGCTAAGTGTGCACGGGTCACTTATCAACATCTCCCTGTGATCAGCAATCTAGGATTAGCACAAGCCCATGTCAACATTGTGTTGTTGGAGTAAGGTGCACGCGAGTGACTTGGTAAAGCCATCTGTGACCATTTCCAGAGTAGGGGTTCTAATAAGAGTGATGGTCCTCTTTTCGATGTACTCCCTAATGACATGATGTCTAATGGCAATGTGCTTTGATCGCCTCCCAGTGACAGGGTTCAAGGCCAAGTCAATGGTGCCCTTATTGTCACCATGTAGTGGGATGGGGTTGTCAACCTCGTACCCGAGTTCCAAAAGGAAGCTCTGATACCAAGTGGCTTGGTTGGCCACATCGGTCATGGCCATGTATTCCACCTCTGTAGTGTTTTGGGCCACTGTCTTTTGCTTTTGTGAGGACCAGCTTATTGCACCATTGGCTAATAGGAACACATAACCTGAAGTGGAGTGTCTGTCATCAACCTGGTCACCCAGGGAAGAATCAGAGTAGCCAACAAGGCTGTCTCCACTGGCGCCATCGTAGACTATCTGCATATCCACAGTGCCTACTAGGTAAGCTAGGACATATTGCGCAAGCCGCAGATGTTGGGGGGAAGGATTCACTGCATACTCCACCATTCGTGACACAGCGAAGGAAATGTCCGGTCTAGTACCAATCTGAACGTACAGCAGACTACCAATGGGTGACTGGTAGTGCATAATGTCAGAGGCAGTAGCCTGACCCGTATATTTATGAAGGTGCTTGTCAGCACTGGCGGGCAGGGGTGTGGAGTGTGGAGTGGCATCAGACATGCCGAAGCATTCAAGGACATCCTTGACATAGCCAGACTGGTCTATTTCTATGCGTCTGAGGGAGCGGTTGCGCACAATGCACATACCAAGATATGACTCTATCTCCCCGAGATCTGTCATTTCATAGCGCTCAGAAAGGTCTGACTTAAGACACTTGATTCTCTCCAGAGAAGCACCCAGAATTTGATGTCATCAACGTAAACGATAATGAAGAGTGGTCCATCCCCCTCTTGTTGAGGCAACACATATACGCCGGCATCAGCAAACATCCGTTTAAAGCCGAGTGCTAGTAGCACTCCATGGAATTGCAAGTTCCATGCACAGGAGGCTTGTTTGAGACCATATATTGCCTTGACTAGGCGACACACCTTTGTCTCTGAACCAGTGGTGATGAACCCTTGTGGTTGCTCCATATAAATCTCCTCGTCAAGCACGCCATTGAGGAACACAGACTTGACATCCATCTGATGGATGTGCCAGTCCTCCAGCGCAGCCAATGCCAGAAGTAATCTCAGCGACTCGAATTGTGCGATGGGAGAGAAGGTTTCATCAAAATCAATGCCAGGGATTTGCGTAAACCCCTTAGCCACCAAGCAAGCTCTGTAGTGGCCATCCACTTTGAGCTTGAAGACCCATTTGGATTTTACTGCCTTGCGATTAGGCGGGAGATCCACTAACTCCCATGTGCCATTTTTGGCGAGCGCATCCATCTCATACTGACACGCCATTGTCCACTCACCTGCATCCACAGACCACATGGCCTCTGCATAGGATGCAGGATCTCTTCCCACATAAGCTGCAGCTAGCAGTTCTGCAAACCCCAGCCGTCTACCACGTGTGGCCACATTATCCGCTGTGAAGTAGTGGGGATTGGGCACTGGTGCACAGGCAGAGCATCTAGGTGCATTGTCCATCTCACACAACAGCTGACTACACTGTGTGCGGTCCTCAAAGCCACCAGGCATATCTGGTGAGGGAGGAGGGACATTGCGCATAATGCGCATTGCACTTTAACGTGGTGGTGATGAAGTCAGAGGGGGCTGCTCACACTTAGGTGTGACAGGAAGAGTGGGTGGGGCAGGTGGTGGTGGCGTGTGTGGGTGCTCTTGTTTGGGGTCTAAAATGTCTTCAACATCCTCCTCACTACTATCAGAGTGTGTAGGGGAGGGTGCTTGCTGTGGTGGTAACGCCGACGTGCTAGGTATGGCAATTACTGGTGTAGGTAGTGGTTGTGAGGCCACTTGAGAAGGTGGTGGGTGTGTCTCAGCACCCTGGAGGGACGGGAGGCTACTCTCATTGAATGTCACATCCCTGGACAAATGGACAGAGTGGGTTTGGTGGTCCCAGAGCTTATAGCCCTTTGATTTGGGCTCAAACCCAATAAGTGTGACCTCAATGGCCTTTGCATCCAATTTGCAACGCTTATCGGCGGGTACGTGCATGTACCCCTTGCATCCAAAGATGCGCAAGTGTGAGACATCTGGTACCTTGCCAGAGTACCAGAGCTCATAGGGTGTGCACCACTTAAGTGTACGGGTGGGAGAGCGGTTATAGATGTGTACCGCAGTGCTCATAGCATGCTCCCAGAAGCCTTTAGACATGCCAGCTGTATGTAGCATGGCCATTGCCTTATCCATAATGGTGCGGTTGAACTGCTCGGCTTTTCCGTTCAACTGTGGTGAACCTGGCATCGTAAGGTGATGCTCTATCCCTCTCTGCTTGAGAATGTCCTGTACTTGGCTCGCCATGTACTCGCCTCCACAGTCAGAGTGGAGTGCGCGCAGTTTATGGGACATCTGGGTTTCACCCTAGGCCAAATACATCTGCAGCGCCTTCACAAACTGATCCTTCGACTTAATGAAGTACACCACTGCATGCTTGGAGTGGTCGTCTATGAAGGTGGCGGTGTACGTGGAGCCTTGTAGGGACTGAGTTTGCATTGGACTGGTGAGGTCACTATGTACAATCTCAAAGATATGGGTTGTCCTTTTGGTGGAGGACGCAGAGAAAGGTTGGCGAGTGGATTTACCCAACTCGCACCCACAACACACAGCAGTATACGTGGTAGAGCTGTCAATGTCCATGCCAGTAGTGGCAGAGGGACCATATGACTTGAGAGCAGCAGAGGAGATGTGTCCCATGTGCTGATGCCAGATATCAAGAGTGGTGGCAGCACTTTTGATGTGAGCATTTAGGCCAATGCTTGAAGCATCCAACCAATAGAGGTTGTCCTCCAAGAAGCCAACAGCTACACATTGCTTTTTGATAGATATTTTAAATGAGCCACTGTCAAAGGCCACTTCCGCACCCTTTTGTGCTAAGGCACACGTCAACAAGAAGCATGTCTTCACCTGAGGGAGGTGGAGCACATTACTGAGGGTGATGGGGAGGCCCTGGCTCATAGTGAAGACGACAGAGCCTACACCAATTTGGTCGATGGTAGACTTGTCCCCAAGGCACACAGCACCTTTTCATGGGGTATAGTCCTTGAAGTCGGACTGATGTGGTGTGATGTGGTGTGTCGCACCACTGTCCATCATCCAACGCACACACGAGGCAGCATACAAGGCAACACCAACTGCATTGTCTGCCCAGTTAATGGTGGGCTCATCATCAACCTCCTTAATAGAGGCAGTGGTAGGTACTAATACATGAGAGTTGGCAGCCTTGTTGCTGGTGTCCTTCAACTTCCCCACCACTTCATCCTTCTTCCTCTGCCTGCAGTCAGGCTTGATATGCCCCTTCTTATTGCAGTAGTGGCAAGTAAGCTGAGAATGATCCTTCTTCTTATGTGGGCCACTGCTTGGCTTAATGGGGGCAGCCTTGTTGAGGGAGGAGCCAGAGGGGCCAGTATGACGCACTTCCTCTGAAACAATGCACGCAATTATTTCAGTGTGCTTCAGTTTGGAGGGGGCACCACTGGCGAGGATGGTGGATGCCAGAACCTCATAAGAGGCTGGCAGGGCATGGAGGAGAATGAGACAGAATTGGGTGTCAGTGACACCCATCTGTGCATTGGTAAGGCTGACCCGCAGCTCATTGAGCTTGGCCAATTGAGAGGCCATGGGTGCGGAGTTGTCAAGGTGGGCTTGGGTAAGTTGGATCCACAAATTAAAGATAGTGGTGCTGCTGCTAGCACCAGCATATACATCCTTCAGCTTGTCCCACTTCGTCTTGAAGGTGGGGTAGACTAGGGGGTCGGCAACGAGGGAGTATACATTGGGTTTGAGGTAGAGGCGGAGGTATGCCTTTGCCTGATGCTGGACAGAGTCCCACTCATCAGAGGTGACTCCAGAGGGAGGGACTTGGAGGGTGAACATATCCTCTGCTTCGTGCAGTGTGAGGATAGCCTCCAGGGTCCCAGACCACTCATTCCAGTTTGACCTGTCAAATCTGGTTAGATGAATGCCTGAAGGCATGCCAAAGGAGTTGCCATACGCATTGGAGATGTGCGAAGAGGGTGTGGACCCAGTGGGAAAAGGGGGGAGTGAGCCCCCTGCTGTGGTGCCTGCAGCCGCACCAGTGGCACCAGTGGGTGAGGCAGCGCGAGAGGAGTGTGTGGACGACATGGGGATGATTTATCTATCGCCGAGGAGCAGTCAGTGACAGTGCTTCATAACAGTTGCAAGATATGGGGGTAACCACTCGTGTCTGTGAATCTGTAAGGCCAGAATGCTAATGCGTCCTGCCTCCTGTGGTATGCCAGTGATACAAGGGCTAGGCCCAGGTTGGAAGATCCCTTTGCTATACTAGGAGCCAGCTGCCAGCTGGGATGTGTCTAGGACACGGCTCACAAGTTTGCATCAGGGGGATATGGAATGGTATCTTTTAGAGCCCAAGGCTGTCTACCTCAGCCTTCTCGGCCTGTTGGTTGCCTCATCGCCACAAGTGGCTTTACTGCATCCTTTCCCATTGCTGCTACAAGGCAGGTATCTGGTTGCAGAACACCATAAGGTGAACACCCCCCAGAGTCTGAACCAGGTTTTACACTCCCATGGTGAGGAGATCCTGCGCCCAGTGTGGAGCACCAGAGACAGCTGGTGCTAAGCTCCACAATACACAGCCCAGTGGGCCATGCACACCTGGATATAGATTAAGGGGCTACCAGATCCAATCTCCTTGCGCATAGTGCAGGGGCTAGGCATACAGTAGGGGTGAAAGTAGGATTACTGGGCAGTACATGAACAGGAGGTTCCTCAGCAGTGACAACTGACGCCTCAGTGTCCACTGCCTTGGGCAAGGCTGGTGAGGCCCCAGACAGACCTTGACCTGGTGTGTGTGATGAACAGTACACATAGAGATCATACTCACAGTGACAAGGGAGACTGTGGTGAGATATGAAGGGTGATTTGAAGCAGCAACAGAGAGTTCTTGCAGTGGAAGCAGATGGGGTGTCTGGCACACAACAGATGAGGAACTGGTCTATTACAGAAGAGAGGAGACATACCTGGCACACAACAGATGAGGAACTGGTGTGGTGCCAGAGCATACAGGGTACTCTACTTATACTATACAGAGGTGTGACACTAGTACAATACAAGTAACATAGGGTCACAGAATACAAGGAGCATTGTTCTACAGAGGGACACAAAGGAGTGTGCAGAAGGAGAACAAGAGCGCAAAGAACAAAGAAGGGCTAGACTATGATATCATAGTGACATCACAATAAAGATAGAACAAAGGGAATGAGTACAAGGACAAAATACAATAGGAGTCCAGAGGAGTCCATGATGTCATTGTACAGTGATGTCATAGATAACAAAGTCCGAGATTGTAAAGATCATAATCTAATCTACAGAAGTCCAATATATCTTATCTAAAGCAGTCCATTATCTGCGTGTCCACGTGAGCCACTAAGTGCACGTGGGTCACTTATCAACACCTGTACTAGTATATAAGTCACGCCCTACCTAGCTTGTATGGTAGACTTGACTTCTTGTGTAATACCACATTGTCTTTGCCTCATGATTCCTGCTTGACTCACCGTTACGCTTGAGTCCCATTCTCGCTCACCTCTACACTTGAGCCTTGTCTTCCACTATTGCCCTAGTGTCCCTGGGAGACCTAGTGGTACTTGTTCACCATCGAACTGAGTCTTAACGGACTCATGCACTTCCAATCCCATTGACTTATGAGTACACATCGTACTTAACACCCCTGTGGTGGCGTTACAGTGGTGTACAATGTGTGCCGCACAATCATTATTACAGACAGGTAAGTGATGGGCGCACTGCATGTGTGTCTAGGACGCATGGGAAAGCACATGCTCACCCAGTATCAGATGCTCATATAAAGAATTGATGCACACACGCATGTTGCAATGGTACAACTGTGCACGCCTGTGGTGTACAGTGTGTGCCACACAATCATTATTACAAACAGGTGAGCGCTGGGTGCATTGTGTGTGCATCTAGGATGCATGGGAATGCACTTACCTACCCAGTACTATCAGATGCTCATATGAAGAATTGATGCACGCATGCATGTTGCAATGGTACAACTGTGTGTGCTTGTGGTGTACGGTGTGTGCCGCACAATCATTATTACAGACTGGTAAGTGATGGGCGCACTGCATGTGTGTCTAGGACGCATGGGAAAGCACATGCTCACCCAGTATCAGATGCTCATATAAAGAATTGATGCACACACGCATGTTGCAATGGTACAACTGTGCACGCCTGTGGTGTACAGTGTGTGCCACACAATCATTATTACAAACAGGTGAGCGCTGGGTGCATTGTGTGTGCATCTAGGATGCATGGGAATGCACCTACCTACCCAGTACTATCAGATGCTCATATGAAGAATTGATGCACGCATGCATGTTGCAATGGTACAACTGTGTGTGCTTGTGGTGTACGGTGTGTGCCGCACAATCATTATTACAGACTGGTGAGTGATGGGCGCACTGTGTGTACGTCTAGGACGCATGGGAACGCACTTACCTACCCAGTATCAGATGCTTATATGAAGAATTGATGCACACGTGCATGTTGCAACGGTACAACTGTGCACACCTGTAGTGTACAATGTGTGCCGCACAATCATTATTACAGACAGGTGAGTGATGGGTGCATTGCATGTGCATCCAGGACGCGTGGGAATGCACATGCTCACCCAGTATCAGATGCTCATATAAAGAATTGATGCACGTGCGCATGTTGCAATGGTACAACTGTGCATGCCTGTGGTGTATAATGTGTGCCGCACAATCATTATTACAGACAGGTGAGTGATGGGTGCACTGTGTGTGCATCTAGGATGCGTGGGAGCACACTTGCTCACCCAGTATCAGATGCTCATATGAAGAATTGATGCACGTGCACATGTTGCAATGGTACAACTGTGCATGCTTGCAGCATACAATGGGTGTTGCACATCACCATATGGTCAGGTGAGTACTGGGTGCATTGCACTTGTGTCCAGGACTTGTGGGAATGAAGAATTGATGCACACACTCATGTTACAAAGGTTGTATGCACCAGCACTTGAGATGCACAGCAGGTGCACACTGCAGCACACAGTATTATTATGGACAAGTGAGTACTGTGAGAATGATGGGTACCTCACTTGAAGTAGAACCAACCCTTTGACCACCCCTACCCCACTCCTGACACCCTCAGGTTGACCCCTAGGGGATGGTCAAAAAGTTCTCATAAACCATTATGGTATCATTAATGGGAACCATTAATTTGGAAAATGACATTGAAAATAGAACAAATAATGTGATTTTTAAGGATAGGAGGGGCTCCTTTTTGACATAATTCCATTATTTCTATTTTATTAAGGGGGGCTGCAAAAGAATCAGAGTTTTATTTTATTTTACAAAGAAAGCAAATTTGATTATGTTTTACAAGCTCTGAATTGGAGTTAATAATTTAGTCTAGTGGGGATTGAAAAAGATTTACTCAGCAAAATGTTGCCAGGGGCACCAAGGCACAAAATTAATGCATTAAGGTCTCATTATTGCTATTTTTCAGGGGGGGTTTCAAAGTTGACCATTATTGATCAATTATTTACTTCATTATTTCTCACATTAACCCTAAATTAGCACTAAATTTTAGATTAATGGTTGTTTAATGGGTCTAATAAGGGACCAAAATAATGATACTTTAAAAGACCCTAATTTAAGCCATACTAGTACAGGGATTATTTTAAGGAGGCAGAAGGGGAAGGCCAGACTCCTCCTTGTGTTCACCCCCTGCTATTGATCACAGCCACTTGGAATGCCTCTGATAGCTCCCCAGACATATATTCCATCTCAAAGAATGATACAAAGGTAATAGGGCATTCTCATTATATCTTCCCTAGTGAACTCCTACCTAAGAGATCAATCAGCAACATGCTACTCACCTCTGGCCTTTCATTATAAAGTGGCACCCATATCAATCAAGCTGTTTAGAAGTTACATCAAAAGTCAAATACAATAACTTGCAAAAGGCTTTCTTCAATAAAGGTTTACCCTTTTTGTTTGAACCCATTGGCAATACACACCAAGACAAGGTTGCCAATGATGATCCTAATGCATATAGGAAATTATTGATGGTACTGGTCTCATTCCATACTCTCTGAGCTGGGATGAAGATGAATGTGCAAAGCATAGAGCAGTCTACTATTTCCAAGGCTTTTGGAGGTGATGTGAGGTGAGAGTGGTTCAAGTGTACTCTGAGGCCCAATTACAAGCATTTCTTCTGTGTAGACACAAGGGCACAGCCATTTTCACCAGCCCACATTGGAAAAGAGGATTGATGCTATTTGGCCCAACATGGATTGATGTGGCTTCAGACAAGGAAGGCCAAACTTTTCATACATTTGTGTCTACCAGTCACAGTGTGAAGAGGGATGCCAAGATAAACTATGTTGGTAGCTACACAAAGGTCCTGCTTCTTCAAACACATATAGAGTGGTCCCTTTTACCATCAAAGGTAAGACTCCTCTAATTTACTTAGCCTGAATATCTTATATCATGCAGTGCCAGCAGGTGTGGCCCAATTGCTTGTTCAGCTTGAGAACACCCATGAGACATGCACTTTACATGCAGATTAAATTATGAGATATACTTAAGCATGAGCCCTCAGTTGCTGAGGTGCAAGAGAGAATGCAGGACATGCTAAAGTATTTTATTGAACCTCTTAGGATTACAAAAGAGAATATTATAGTTGTATTGATAGTTTCTACATATGGCAGGTTTTAGTCAAAAAGGTCTGCAATTGCTACAAATACTTTCATATTTTTCACTATATTACACAAAGACCTTACTTATATTAAAGCACAGCAACTCAGAGAGCCCACTCTGTTTGAAAGGCCAATTGGTGAGAAAAGCTTGTCTGTAAGTTTTAGACTTGTAAAGAAGTGTTTTTGACATTAATTAACAACATTGCTTATCAACATTGATACTCTAAGGATACAACACATGGCATGAAGTGTGCTTATATATTTTTAGAGGTTTTGTTGGCTCTTATTTAGATCTAAAGGACCAAGATGTAGACAAAGGCTTCCCAAGAGGCCCCCTTTGAATGATATACACTTATAGAACCTGGTAAAAGAAGTGGCTATGATGAGAAGACATTCTATGAAAATAAAGGTTCATAGTCTCATACTTTAATGGTATATTTTGTCCTTGCCAATCAATATTTTACATTGCCACAATTGGAGTGATACCTGAAGCTGGCCATTTCCAATGAGAGAAGTAGTGCTACCATTGCTGCAGCACTGTAGAGGTGCAACCTTTTGTGTAGACATATGTCATCCTTTCACCCTTTCTTCTTACTGCCATGGCAAGAAGCCTGAAGACAAAGAAGCCCTGAAAAACAAGGACCATCCCTGCCACTAAATATCACAAGTTGGACCCAGCTCCATCTGAAAAGCAATGGCTTTCCTGATGCAGTTCTGTGCCAGTAAGCCTGCTAGTGCATCATCTAAACATGCTGTACACATCTGCAATTCCCTGCAGTCAACAATCTCCAGAACAATGAGAGGGTCACATTTCATTTAGGAGAGAAGTTAGTTCAAATTTTGTGATAATTTCAGCTGCATCTCTGACATGGGCCACTCCATGTTGTTCAGTATCCTTGTTCTAAATTACAATTGGCAGCCTAACAAATATTAAAAGGTTGGAATGATTATAGCGATCTGTGGAAATGGGCCCCAAAATGTTTGGGTAAAGGTCCAGTGGTACCACTCAGGAAAGGATGTTGCAGAAAAGGTCCGAGACCTGTGAGTACTGTCATGGCCTTCCATTGGTCTCTACAACACAGGGACACATCATCTTATAAGAGGTACAAGTAGAGCCTGGTGTCTGAAATGGACATTCAAATGATATCTGTGCTGTTAATAAATGCAAGAATGTCCATTTCAGACACCAGGCTCTACTTGTACTTAGGGTGGGTGGAACGAAATCGCGCGATAGCGCGATTGAGTCTGATGGGCGGCGAAAGGTACCAAGAGTGGTGGGGGCTACCCAGCACTGACCCTTTCGCTTTATGCTCATCAGGGTACCTTTTCAAGGGGAGTTTAAAACCAGCCACGGGGAGCGCGAAGCGCGACCTTGAGTGGGAATTCTGTGGGGGTCAACTGAACGGAATAGAGGAAACTACTGCGACCCCGAAGGGGGAGCCTCCATTCTGCGCCAATAACGTCATGTCAGTCATGTTCAAGCTATGTGACAGAGGGCCGTTATCTGGGCGTACCTTTGGGGTTGAAACGCGTGACAGGGGATGACTGATAATGGGGTAAGATGTCCTATCGGCATCAATCAATCTCGTACCTGCATCCGACAGGCGCGGAGCGCCTGTCTAAGATCCTGACCCTAGATTACCTCTATCCCCGAGGGGATAACCTTGTTCCTTGTTACCACGCTGTCAACCAAAGAATATCCCCGAAGAGATATCCCCAATAGGATAGATCCAGATCGGTGCCTAGCTGCCACCTCGGATGGATCGGCTTACCGGGCCGGTTCGATGATGTCACCATGGACATTATCTAATACGGACTTCTCCGGCAGTGACGTCACATCACGTGCGCTGACTAAGCTCCTTTAACTGAAGACCTAGAGCCTATTGTTAGGGTTTAGGGTTTAAGGTTAAGGGTATAAGGTTAGGGTTAGGTTAGGGTTTCTAACGCAACCAAAAGTGTTTAACAGTTGCTTCTACTAGGGACTAGCCGTTCGAATAACTCACAGGTTAAGGGTTTAGGGGTTGAGGGTTCGCCTCCCTAACTTTCTCGGTTAATAAGTCTGCACGACCGAGTCCCTGGAGTTACCTACCAACAGAATTCTGAAGGAGTGGATTTGATTTGTATAAACGCACTGCGTGATATTGCAGGAGAAAAGAAGAGTCTTTGATGAGGCGGGGGGTCTAGCTTACTCGACCACACACTAAGCTTATCGATACCAAAGCACATTCAAGTGCCAACCTATCATACCGTCAATACTCGAGAACCTTGCTCTTTCATGTTACAGGCCATACTGTACGGGCCCACGGAGTTTCGGACCGCTGGCAAGACTAGGTATGTCTGCACTGGATCCTACAGGTTGTCCGGTTATCCCCTAAGATGACTCACCGCAGATTTCTACTCCCCGAAGGGAGTCTTTGGCAAGAAAGCTTTTCGGTTAGCACTATCCTTTCGGATTTAGCATACGTACTAGGCACGTCCTTCTAAGGATGCTGAATAGCTGTCCTCGCGGGGGTGGGAGTGGTTTTAATCGCTTCGCACCGGATCGGTATTGACTTATGGTCTAGCCCCTCGGCTCCACGTTCCGCTAGCGCCTGAGCGCCATTGGTCAGTGGCTCTTCCCGATGAGAATCGAGCGCTAAGAGGTACTACCATAGACTCATCATCCGAGTCGTAGCCTCGCTGCCCTGAGGTGTTATCCTCCGGCGGGGCTACGGTAACATTAACGTCCGTCACTTGTCTCGCTTCAACGGTAACTTGCGCCAGCGCCATTTGGGCTGTGAAGTCCTCCACGAGGTTCTCATCCAGGTTCTCCAGGACAGTCCTTTTCCAAAGATTGGTAAGGTCGAGAAAGTTCCGAGTGCGTGCGCGACTCAGGATAACTCGAGAATTGAAAATATTAGTCTCCGCTAAATTCCACTGATACGTTTTTAGGGCATCAGCATCGTTTGTAGGAGGAGGATACTCAGCTGAATAATCCTCAGCCTCATGGCGTATAAGCCACTCGCGCCAATAATCAAATATGGTCTGTCCAAATTCATGTGCGTTGAAATAGTTCCATGCCATGTTGTACTCGGTCTTTAGAACAAGGATGTCAGCTGCGCCGGTTTGATCAACCTGTTTTTCAACAAGTCGTTTTTCCCATCGCATCCTCAAATTCGTATTAAGCCAGTTACGTACTAGGTCGGCTGGATATCCTCTGTGGATATAGAGGTTTACTAAGCCTCTCATGCTTTCAAGATAGTGCGTCTCCGTACTACTGAGTGTTGCCAGTCTAGACATCTCGCCCAAAAAGGTCCCGCGTTTAACGTCGAGGGGATGGGCGGATATCCATGGAATTCTTTCTTGGTGGTTCCCAGCCTTGCGGTAAGGCATATGCTGTAGTTTATTGTGCTCGTCTCTGTACAATAGCATATCTAGGAAAGGTTGCGATGAACCTGGGTTTGCCCACTCTATGACACAATTATCAAATTGAATAAGGGACTGCAGAAGCTGAATTGCCGATAAGTGATCATCAGCGTAAACAATTGCTAAACAGTCGTCAATATACCGCCCGTAGTAAAATACATCAGGGTGGTCAAGGACGCCAGACTTTCTCTCGAAGTAGTAACCAAAAAGGTTAGCGAGGTCTGGGGAATCCGCAACGCCCATGGCTAGGCCATTTAGTTGAAGATACACTTTTCCTTGGTATTGTGTCAAAAGCTCTCTATTTCCGGCCTCCAGCATGTCCTCAAAGAGTCGCTGAACCTTCCTATTATCGGGAGATTGGCCGTCTTTCCTGTCATACCAATAATGTTCGTAGTACAAGTCCTTCACTATTTGAAGGCAACGATCAAGGGGTATATTCGGATAGAACGCTACTACGTCCCCAGTTACAATATACCAATTGCGCGTGGGGTCAATAGAGAGCTTACTTAATTTTATCGCCAAATCTTTGGTACCATGAATAATGGTTGGCGCCGATTGAACTATCGGTTTAAGAATTTTAGAACAGACTTTGGCGGCGGGGTTCTGAATCGCCGTGTGACACGGGATGATAGGACGCATCTTCGTGGGGACCTTATGGATTTTTGGGATCCCGTAGAATTTGGGTATATGGTGTTCCTTTCCTCCAAGAGTTACCTTGGACCGCAAGAACTCCGCCATCTGTTTGCCGTAAACGTTTTTCATTTTAAGAGCCCGATATGCTAAGTCGCGCATTAATTTACATTTACTTTCCAGGATAAGTAGGTACTCGTCTCTCGCTAATTCGCGATAGTCGTTCGCACTGTTGAGACATGCCTGGCATTTTTCAACGATCCAATCCCTTCGTGACACCGCTATGCCTAAGTTCTTGTCGGTACCTGTAACGACGTATTCGTTCGAGGTAAGGAACTCTTGAATTGCCCCAAGGTCAGGTTTGAAGGTAGTACCCTCCTTGCTCGTGGTGATAGGGACATTGGAGATCGATTTGTTAACGAAGCTCCTTCCCTTTTCAAGGCCAAGTTCAATATATTGCGGTAACTGCGGCGGCGCTTTGGAACTAGGTCCGCGCACGTCGTAGTCTGGATCGTAGACTTCTGTGTCGTTGCCTTCAAACATGAACATTATTCTCCAGCGAAGACGGCGCTGGAAGTCCATCCACGATTCCATTATTAAGTTAGCATTCGTGGGCTGGTGAAACATGTATTTGCTTCCCAGGCTTAGATCAAAGGCGATGCTTGTAGGCACCGTAACTCCCGGAGATTGGTGTACATACTGTTGGAACGTCATTTCCTTAAGCCAGCGTAGACTGCAGTTGGCCAGTATAATATTAACCGCTCTGGGTATAGGTAGTGAGAGGAGCGCGTCGGGTATAGACTTAGGATTGGCAATCCATTGTTCGCCAAGTGCTATCACGGGTGTATTAGGAGTGAACCCGTGTTTGAGCGATAGAGTTGTCTGCTCGTAGCTCGAATTGTACATTTGCGCATTTGCGCCGCCGTAACCAGCAAGGCCTAGACTAAGTACATCTACTAAGTCGCCTTCTCTTTCCCTTTCCGACTGGGCTTCGGGCCCTGCTGCTGCTGCTGCTGCTGCTTGCCCTTTCCCTTTCCACGCCGCTTGCGTTTCTTCTGGGAACCCTCTACCTTTGCCACGACTGTATACCCTTCCTTCTGAGGCTTGGGTCCGGACCGTTTCTTCCTGTGTACGAAAGTGGTCAGTCTTCGGATTTCGGCGTGGGTATGGAAGCCGGGTAGTCGTGAGACGTACTTGCTTCCGGTCCCCTGACCGTGTACCGTGGCTTGGACGTTGGCTGCCGCTCCCTGCGAAGAAGTCAGCAATAGCTCCGTATCTCGATGATTCAGCACTTACCCGTGCCGCACCAGTGAGTTTCGAAGGACCAGCCCCGCGTGACTGTTGTTTGTCGCGGGGCATTACGCCCATGACCTGGCGCTTGACCTCGGACCTGATGGTCTGGGCCAGCGTGGCGTCCACATCCATGGCGACGCCATCCCCCGCCGCAACTTTCGCCGCAGCAGCCAGGGACTTGGTCTTTTCTATACGCATGTCCTCGCGCTTGCCGATGTTAAGGGCAATTGCTATGGCGCGATGCGCGTAGACCCCCACGTCGGCCATAGTGGCTTCCATGATGGCGCTAGCCTGGGGGTTGACCTTCCACTGAACGTCCGTAACCGATCCATCAGGACCAATCACGTCGCGCGGCACCTTGTAGCGCTCCAGGATGGAGGCACAGTGGGGCGCCAAGGCAGACCTCATGTCTAAGGTTGCCTTGTCAGGGGAGATCGCCGCTTCCAAGAAAACGACCTCGAGTTCGCGTGCAGCGATATCTCGGTCCAGACAAGCCAGCTGATACGTAGAGTACGCGTCATCGCTAGTCTTCTGAGCAGCTTTGGCAGCCGCAGTTTCCCCGTATCCAGCTGTGAACTGGACCTTGTTGGCAGAGCCGCGAAGGTGGGCAGGCAGAGTACCGACCGAGCGGTGATGCTTCCACTTTGCCACGGTGGAGCGAGTCGAGCACAATTGTGCCACCGCTTTCTGCGCAGAGTGCAGGTGGTCAGTAATATGCACTCTATAATCATCGGGAATTAACTCAATGATTTCTGCAACCGAGTTGCAAGCAAGGATGCCAGCATGACGCTGGTCTTGCAGGTGTTGGAGGCGTGCGTCGTCATCCCCAGAGTGGGAGAGAATGGCATTGGCCAAGCCTTGGTAGGCGGGGGAACCGGCGCGCTGAACGGCAGAGAAGACAGCAGAGGAAGAAGCCATGGAATGTACACAACAAAATGTAAGTTTAGTGTGGGTGGAACGAAATCGCGCGATAGCGCGATTGAGTCTGATGGGCGGCGAACGTGCGAAGCTTCTTCGCGGAGTACCAGCGTACCCTGGAGAGGTCTGGGAACCCGAGCCAACCACTTACTACTGCCCTTGGAGGGTCCTCCACTTCGAGCGAGGGTGCCGCAAGGACTTAGGATGGCGCAGTACTCAGCACCACCGGCCCCGCGTGTCACCGACCTCAGGCTATGTGCGTGAGAACGCCGCAACCCCAACCGGAGAACGAACGAGAGTGGGAGGCGCTATGGTTGCACCAATGGATCGTACGCGGGATCGGGTTATTTACAAGTCAAACCACACACGTCAGACGCGTGCCCCATGTGACCAGCATGGCGTCATCCTTGTACTTCTCCAGAATCCGGAACCACCCGGAAACAGCCAGTCACCGGAACGAACCCGGCAGAAGGAGCGCAAACGCTCCCGAGTGTGAGCCTATTCACACCGAGTGGCTCCTAGACAAAAGCAGTTAGCTGACAAGGGAGACGTCGCAGGACTTACTGTGCAACCGCTTGGCTGAAGTTACTGCGAAGTTGAGCTGCCCGGGATCAACCCCAGACGCCCCCGATGGCCGTGCGCACCCAATGAACGGGTACTGGACCGTACGGGCCGATGTGACTCGGACTAACAACGCCGGAGAGGTTCAGGGCAAGGGGTGGTGCGTGAGGCGACCGGTCTAGACCCCCCACTTTAGCCAATCCGATGGGGTTTCCTTAGGGTTTAGGGTTTAGGGTTTAGGGTTTAGGGTTTAGGGTTTAGGGTTTAGGGTTTAGGGTTTAGGGTTTAGGGTTTAGGGTTTAGGGTTTAGGGTTTAGGGTTTAGGGTTTAGGGTTTAGGGTTTAGGGTTTAGGGTTTAGGGTTAGGGTTTAGGGT